>JAODAL010015470.1:0-83778 GCA_025379985.1 Phyllomedusa bahiana
GTCGGGACTGCCTGCTGAGGAAGGCTCGAAGTCTAAGTTCGCACTTCCGCCGTTCGCACCCTGCATCGTCCCGCCTGGCTGCGTTGCAGCGTCAGCTCGGCCTCCCCGACAACCGTCTCATTGTTGACGTGGCAACACGCTGGAATTCCACCCTCCACATGCTCCAGTGATTGTGGCAGCAGCGCAATGCTATTAGCAGTACGAAGGGACACATGGCCTGACAAGCAGCGGTGCGGACCTCGGGGTGTTGAGCCACCGGGAGTGGAGGCAGGTGAAAGAGCTCTGCACCATCCTTGCCAGTGTTGAAGAAGCCACCAAAATGGTCAGTGCGGACAATGCCCTTGTCAGCATGAGCATTGTGGTGATCTTAGTTCTGAAACGATCGTTGGACACTCTGAAACAACAGGTCCCGCCAGCGACGGAGGAGGAGACGGACACAGATGTGGACACGGAGCCTTTCTCTCCGTCAAATCCACAAGGCCCGACAGTTTCACAATTTCACGGTCTTCATTAGCATGGTTCAGGGTCCAGAGCTAGTGCAAGGTGGCGCATCAACTCTCAGGGTGCATCATCTCAGGCAGTCAGGGCTGTTGTTGAAGCTGTGCCGGAGGCAGCGGGGAGGAGGAGAGGTATTCCTAGACACCGATGTACCGACGTCCCTGCCTTGGAAAGAGGTTGGCCGAATTTGAGGCGGAGGAGGAAGATGAGGAAGATCATGTTTTGCTAGTGCCCCCGACCCAGAGGCTTGGGAAATCAAGGCTCCATCTCTCACATGAGTGCTTGGATGCTCCATTTCCTCCAACATGATCCTCGCATTAAGGCCATCAAATGAACAACAGTTACTGGGTGGCCACCCTCCTGGATCCCCGGAACAAAACAAAAACTCAGCACTTTCCTTCCACCCACCCAATAGAGAGTAAAATGCAGGAAATGGGACCTTGCTGATTGATCAACTGAGACATCTGTTGCGTCTGCTTCACGTTCCCCAAATGTCACGGTGGAACAACATCAGCGACGTGACAGCAGTAGAGTGCCAAGTAGGTCGTAGCGGCAGCAGTAGCGCAAGGTGGCAGACGCCTAATGGATGACCTCTGGCAATCTTTGTTTACCACCTCACCAACGCATGCAAAGCAGGGCACACATCCAACACACAGAGATCAGCTTAAGATCATGGTGCAGGACTTTCTGCGTCTCAACACACGATGTTTTTGTAATGTGTTCCGGACCCAATAGACTTCTGGGTATCCAAAATGTACGAATGGCCGAGCTGGCTCGTCACGCCATAGAGGTGTTGTCCTGCCCAGCAGCCAGCGTCATATCTGAGCGGACCTTCAGCACAGCTGGAGGAGTCATTACAGACAAACGCATCCGGCTTTTCACAGATAATGTGGATCGTTTGACTTCATCAAGATGAATCAGCATGGATGTCTGATGATATTGTGGCCCCAATTGCCAAGGTCACCGATTAGTTGCCGGTCTACTTCACATTCCTCTTCAAACAGAAATGGTTATCTGAAAAATGTTTTTAAAATGATCATTTCTTACTGCAATTTTTATTCTCTTTTCCCAACAGTTCATTTTGCTGGTTTTGCTGTGAGGAGACTGTAAAAGACAGCAAGGTTTTATGACAACACCGTATTCCATTTACTCACTTTATCTTAAGAAGTTTTCGCATTGTCAATGGTTTTGAGGTCATGTTGCTGTGAGATACAGCTATAATTATGGTGGCTTGGAACAGAAATGTGGCTTTTAAGTGGCATTTCTCCCTCACAATTTTTAATAGTGGCTGAGAAGTCATATTTATAATTTTTTGGGGTCATGTAGCTGTGAGATACAGCAATAATCATGGTCCTTTGGAACAGAAATGTGGCTTCTAAGTGGCATTTCTCCCTCACAATTTTTAACAGTGGCTGAGAATTCATTTTTATAATTTTCTGGGTCATGCTGCTTTGAAATGCAGCTATACTTCAGGTCCTATTATAAAAAAATGTTGTTTCTAACAGACATTTGTTCTTCACAATTGTCCAAAGTGGCTCAAGGGTCATGCTTTGAATTTTTGGGGGCATTTTGCTTTGAAATGCAGCTATACTACAGGTCCTATTATAAAAAAATGTTGTTTCTAACAGACATTTGTTCTTCACAATTGTCCAAAGTGGCTCAAAGGTCATGCTTTGAATTTTTGGGGGCATGTTGTTTTGAAATGCAGCTATACTACAGGTCCTATTATAAAAATTTTTTGTTTCTAACAGACATTTGTTCTTCACAATTGTCAAGAGTGGCTCAAGGGTGATGGTGCTGTCAGAAACAGGAATAGGTAGGACACTGTTAATGGACACATATTGCAAAATGACTTGTTTTTGCAAGATCTTTAACATAGCTATCAATCCCTGTAATTTAGACAACCCATTTAATACAATAAAAAAAGAAACAAAGACATGGTGGGATTCCATCCTATTTTAAAAATGTGTTTTCTAGAATTAAACTACTAAAAAACTTGCATGTACAAAATAGCTGGTAAAAAAATTCCTCTGAATTGTACAAGGGAGGTACATGAAACTTGAACCAGATATAGGTTATTCAGAGGACATGGAGTATGGAGCACGGACAGAGAACAAAGTACATAGACCAATTTCCTCCAGCACGTTGAGTAAAATGAGAAAAAGAATGCCAAGAAAAAGCGCACCTGGGTGGAAACAGGAGCGTTATCCATACCAGTATTTCCAAGTGAAGCTCATGGCCGCACTCATACGAGGGGCAAAGCGCTAATACCCAGGTCTTGACTTGTGTACTGAGGAAGGCTGGATACTCACACTTCCGCACTCTGCGTCTCAGCACGACAGTTTTTCGTTGCTAGCGTCACAGGGCATATTAACTCTGCGTTTAATAAGATGACACTAGACTCCAAGCCTGGCTCTCACACCGCTCCCACTGTAACTCCGGCCTGGGTCATGCTGTTGGCACAGGAGGAGCTTATAGGTCCAATGTCCAGTTCAACTAAAATGGTGGTTCAAAGACTCCTTTTTTCCGTAACTTTTTTAATCATGGGGTCAGACAGGTTTCAATGGTCATAACTACAGTCCAAGGACAGTTCTAGTCAATGTCCATTCAAACTAAAATGGTGTTCAAAGACTCCTTTTATCTCCGGCACTTTTTAATCTGTGGGTCAGACAGATTTTAATGGTCATTCTGCGGTACAGGACAGGATATAGTTAGTGTCCAGTTCAACTAAAATGGTGGTTCAAAAAGACTCCTTTTTTCCCGGCACTTTTTAATCTGGGGGTCAGACAGTGTTTAATGGTCTACAGGCGGCCAGGAAAGGGTATAGTCAATGTTCAGTTCAACTAAAAATGGTGGTTGAAAGACTCCTTTTCCCAGCACTTTTTTTAATCTGGGGTCATGCAGGTGTTGGGGGCTCATGCTGCTTTCCAGACAGGGATATTCAATGTCCAGTTCAACTAAAATGGTGGTTGAAAGACACCTTTTCCGCACTTTTTAATCTGTGGTCAACAGGTTAAGGGTCATGCTGCGGTCGCCATGACATTGGTTTGTCAATGTCCAGTTCAACTAAAATGGAGGTATCAAAGACAACTTTTCTTCCGGGCACTTTTAATCTGTGGGTCAGGGCGTTTTTTAGGGTCATGCTGCGTTCCAGGACAGGGATATTAAATGTTCCAGTTCAAGTAACAAATGATGGTTCAAATAATACTGCCTCTGGCACTTTTTAATTTGTGGGTGATGCAGTGTTTAAAGGGTCATTCTAGTTGGTACAAGACAGGGATAGAGAATGGTTGTGAGACTTTTTTTTCTGTGGCTTTTATAGCCTAAGTGTTGTGCCAAAGATGTAGCACGTATCCATTTGACCGTGTTGTGGATGTTAATTTCAGCATCATCCAGCCTTGTTTGGTTGTATTAAGAAGGTGTTGTTGCTCTCGCCATAGACTTTAAGTCATCGCTCATAATCGACTGCTCACTATCGAAAAAACATTAGAGGGTGGGCCGACTATCGCCCGATGTCGATAGCCAACGTAACGCCTCAACACCCCTCTGGTTTGCCACAAATAGCAATAATCCCAAGAGGACTGGAATTTGAGATTTATGATAGGGGCTGAAACACACAAACACTGCAATTTGACACAAAATTCTCCAACAAAAAGGGAATAAATTAACTCTTTGGCACCACAGATTAAATACCCCCACCGGTCTGAAGTTGATGGATTTCATGGAATGTATGTGACAAGATATACACCCACGCTGTATTTCACTCCAACAAAACTGTCAAGAGGAGAAATTAACCCTTGGATATTAAAATTCCATACAGAAATGAACAGGTGAAATTTAAATGTATATAAAGGGAAAAAAAAACACTACTATTTGACAACTCCAAATGGACCACCAACAGGCTTGAGAGATCCCTGGATATGAAATTACCTACTGAATGAAGAGGTGAAATATAAATGTATAGATGGCGGACAAAAAAACAATCTGTATTTGACTCCAAGTACAACACTAACATGACTGAGGATTTCCCAGAATCTGAAAATTCCCTAATAAATCACATGTGACATTTTAAAATGATGGCAGACAAAAAACTCTATTTGACTCCCAGTACAACAATATCAGGATTGAGTGGATTATTTGAATTTAAAATTCCCTCATAAAACAGGAGAAATTGAAATAATGGTGCAGAAAAAGCGGTCTGTATTTCTATCCCAATTCAACACTAGCAGGATTGAGTAGATTACTTGAATTTAAAATTCCCTAATACAACAGGAGAAATTGAAATAATGGTGCAGAAAAAGCGGTCTGTATTTCTATCCTAATACAACACTATCAGGATTGAGTGGATTACTTGAATTTAAAGTCCTTACTTATAGTGCTGTGACGTCAAAGACTCCCGCCAGTCTCTGATTGGCTTCATGTCTGCACATGTCATTGAGGGTCCTCCTTTCTTCCTCCAAGAATTCTTTGCCCCATGTAACGCCATGTGCTTGCATCCATTTTACAAAAAAAAAGACGATTCGTTCCGCGAAGTACCATAAATTTCGGCTTCGTGCAGAACCGAAGTTTTTCTGAAATTCTAAACGAATTCCACTTCATTAGTATTGCTTCGCCCATCTCTATTTGTGACCTTGGCTCGTTGCTGTCATTAAGTTCATTATTAACTTCCCGATATACCAATATATTCTATAATCAAGTTTGAGGCCATCTATATAAAGCTGGGCCAAAATTGAATCATAAAAATCCTATAATCAGAAAAGGCTATATACCAAAGCATAACACATTGGAGGTATAGTACTAACTTGGACTGAAAAGAACCACCAACCATATAATGATAATAAAATACAACACTTTATTCAAATCCAAATAAACTACATATAAAATACATTCTACACCCATAAAAAAGATTCTACTTCCCATTGGACCTTGTACAAAATATACATAAATGTGATAACAATAAATGTCATTTAAATTGAATACACTTTTATGTATTATTTGAAAGTAACAAATTAGAAGAAAGTATAATACGTAGCCCAAAAAGTGAAGGTGAGAAGGTAATCATCAGGAGTGTACAGCAAAACTGAATCATGCAAAGAGACATTGGTCCCAAGCACGGCAGCAAATCTACAACAGAAAAAGAAAAGAATGAAGGTTTTGTGGTGGCTCAGTCAAAGTACAGACCTCATCATTATTGAAATGCTATTGCTGGGTGTTAAAAGAGCTGTGCGTAAATGAATGACCACAATCCTCCATGAACCTATGCCCTACTGTAAAGAAGAGTGGGTCAGAATTCCACCAGAGTGATTTGAGAAACTGATAAAGTTTTACGCAAATGATTACATCAAGTTATGGCTTCTAAATGTGGTTCTACAAGTTAATGATTCATGTGGTGTACTTTTTTCACACATTCCTTACTGGCTTAACTTTTGTTAAATGAAAAATGAAAGGGTGAAATTCTGTTGTGTTTTGTTGTTCATCTGAGATCGTATTTTCAGAACTTTAAGACTTTCTAAGGACCAGATTTTTCTTATTATGTATTGATGAAATTGTAATTATCAAACCACAAAAGGGAAAAAGATTATAATAAAATTATTTAACATGATTAAAAGGAGAGCATCGCTAAATAAGTAAGCACAGACAAGACCACAAAAAACGAAAAAATTAAGGGCAAATTACCCTGAATTGCCCTAGGTCACGGATGATACAGCAAACCCTAAAGACAACAGGGTTGTCGCAACAAAAAGGGCGGCCCTATCCTGAACCTTGCCCTAACGGCCTACAATAATCCTAGTATTCCCTCTTACAAAGATAAAACAACATCCTGACATGTTTCGATCCTCCCAGATGTGTGGATCTCTTCAGGGGATATATCAAGAGAAAAAGAAGGAACCATTTAGAGAAAAAAATCACTTTCAGAAAAATATTAAAACATTGATCCCAAGGTAAGTACTACTGAAATAGCGTAGGCTAGTACAATGGATAAAGCAATGTCACATAAGTAATTCATTAAACGTTACCTAGAGTTGCACAGATAATGTGAAATTGAAGCGGGCCACTCAAGATGCAAGATGTAATAATGTACCTTACCTAAATAGCATCAAGAAAGTCCACATATTTGTAAGTGGCAGAGATACTGAAAGCCACGGTGTCTGGAAACAAAAGATAACCGCCACAAAACTCCATGTATGACAGAGTGTGGCGTGCGGGTGATGCTGAGCCAAATAGAGACCATTGTAAAATGATAGAATTCAAAAATCTTTTTTTATGACTCTAAGGGTGACATGTATGATATTTGACACTCATGCGCCATTTTTTGTGTGCGTATTTGTAGCATAGAATATGCATGAATCTACGAAGCTGTTCTACTGTACGTCATAGATTTAGCGCTTTCTAGCTACTAAGCGACAATTCAGGCTCAGATAAAAACTTTTAAAATTTCTACCGTTCCACATTAAAGGCCTGGATTTGCCGTACAATTATAAATGTGTCATTTTGTACAGTTTGTAGTGCGACAAAACCCTCCAGCACACACCCCGATCTCAGGGCCCTTACAAAGTGCGTGGTTCTTTGTAATGTGCCTGATTGGAGGCGCCCCTTTAAAAATAGACGAAAAAGGGGTGAAAAAAATCCAGCCTTTGGGGGACCCCTTTTATACTTTTCCCTTAATGTCCACATACAAATAACTTAAACAATAGCGAATATTTACTGCATTGCATAGTAGAAGTAGAAGGACAGAAATATAGGATGTTACCAACAAGGGTAACCTACTGACACATGAGAGGGGATGGGGACTAGGAAAAGGGAACGAACCCCATAATTATAATTGCCCCAACTACAGTACTCCTACTTGCTCTACTGAATTTTCAGTAGGCATTCTCATTCTTAAGTCTTATTGACAAGTGACAGTTTCTTTGCATATCCTGTTAAAAAGATCATGGCCCTGCTAAGAAAAACCACGGTTGCAAGCAGAGCCGTCTTAACAGCATTATGGGCCCCCGGCATAGCCGCAGGGCCCTCCCCAAAATACATGACATCACCTAGCCTTCCCCTTTTGCCACCCCCAAAAAACACACACATGAATAAACACCACCTATGTCTGAACCCCCAGCACCCTAAAAGACAAGGGCAAGAATAGCCCTTTGGGGCCCCCACTTTTCCCCTTTGGGAATCCCAGTGTGGCCCAATGGAAAAGATGGCCCTAGTTGCATGGGTGATGATAAAAAAATAAAAAAGAGGAAAAAATTGGAACCATCTGTACCATGCCCATCTAAGCACCTTCAGTGTTTAGGGAAAAGTATGGTCTCACCGATAAGTCTGTTGGGAATCCATGTGCCACTCTAAAGTGCTTCCATTAATTGCGTTCTTCCCTAAAAGCAATGTTTTTGGGTGAAATACTTATAACACAATCCACCATTATTTTTCATACATTGTCGCAGATTCTGAGAAAAAAACTTTAATTAGCAAAAGGAGTACATTGAATTGTTGAGACATAGTACTATGTATTCATATTACACAGATTTGTAATAAAGCTGTGCACATCTGGCCTTACGGCAAACTGAAGAATATGATGGAACATACTAGAGTAATTCCATTCATTCTTTAAAATGTAAAAGGTGTTAAATTGTGCATTACATAAATACACCTTGTTAAAAATAGTTTTATTGTTTTCTAGCTTTTCCTCTGTCCCACTTCTTATATGGTAATTGCAGCACTTGACATACTAGAATTCTTTTGATATGCAGCTGCATGCTCTTGTTCTTTCATTTCACTTCATCTCTTCTTTTCCTTTTAGCTAGAATTAATTATTGATGAAGCAGCAAAATTGATAGAAACATTTGACAATACCACTGATTATGTGATAAAATACTTTATATTTAAAAGCAGAGAAAGTAGAGTTCTACATATATGTATGGCTTTAGTATATGTTTATTACGTGTATGGCTATATGTTTACACAATAAGATTGTTACAGGAATTGTAAGGGTATGTTCATACGCCGTATTAGGGCACGTACTGTATGTGCCGCAGTAAGCTAGGTGTTTTAGAAGTACGAGCTGCCCAGCGCATACTTCTGAAGCATGTGTGGGCTGACCCCACTCACTCACTCTAGCAGCCATAACATGTCACTTCTCTCCCCCGGCTTACAATACAATCATATTGTACGTGGGGGGAGACGAGACATAATTCATAGTTCTCTATGAGAGCTATGAATTACCGTAATTGTGGCGCGCATTTCAGCCGTATTAAAATATGCGCAATATGCGCGCCGCAATTATGCCGTGTGAACATACTCTAAGTGGTGAAGAAATAAAAATAAGGCGTTGTAATAAGGTAAGGGGGATTGAATACAGTGGTGGAACTGTAAAAGGTTGTAGTTATGACTGTGTTAGGAGAAGAGAGAGGTGGTCTGGTTTTGAAAGACAAATAGTTAATAGTTTAGCTTGCAGTCAGACAGTTGGGTCTGTGAAGAGTCAGCAGGAGCTGGGCTGGAGGAAGAGGGCCAGCTGGTGCTAATGGGGATGAAGCTGCAGTTAGTGAAAGTTAAAAGGGTTCTCTCACTACAAAGATTATAGTTTAAAATGAAGGGACCAAAAATCCTTAGTTACCATTAGCAAAGTGCTATGGTTTATGAGATCCGGATGCTTTATGTGTGCTTAGCAACGGTGTTTGAGCCCAGGTCGGGTTACGCCCAGCTAATGAGTTACTGGCTGTCGGATGAACGGCATGTACCGCCCAAGTCGCGGATGGAAATGCGCAGAGTATGTCGATGCAGTGAAGAGGTCACAGATGGGAACACGCAGAGAATGTCGATGCAGTGAAGAGGTTGTGGACGGGAACACGTAGAGTTTTTCGATGCGGGGAAGAGGTCACAGACGAGAACATGGACAGCATGGAGAGAGAGAGATAGAGATCACAGCAGTCCCATGTAAGATGTGCAGTCACATGCAAATTACATACAGAGAGAACAAAGCTGTACTGTTCAGTCCCATGTAAAATACTTTTGTGACACATATGTGCAGTCCCATGTAAATCACTTTTGTGACAAAGATGGGCAGTCCCACATAAATCACAGGCAAAGAACACAACTGTGTTGTGCAGTCCCACGTAAGTCACTTTTGTGACTCAGATGTGCATTCCCACATAAATCACTTTTGTGCCTCATGTGCAGTTCAGCGTAAATCAGAAACAGAGAAAACACAGCTGTACACAGCAGTTCCATCTAAGATGTACAGTCTCATGCTAATTACATCATCCAAACATTGCAAACAATGCCGTATTTTTAACAGTGCCCCCGTAGTAGCCCCCAAGCCGTTAGATTACCTTGCTTAGACTCCCCTATGAAAACCAAAATACGTCCGCATAGGCTGTATTGACATATCATTTATCTTTACTTCATTTTTATAAATTGGGTGCAAAGAAAAAACATAGTTCTATGACGAACACCTTAGCAATGAAAAACATATGGATAAAGTGGCAGTTACTTAGCTGTATAGCATCTCCTATTAGGGGGTAAGTAAAAGTCCCAAAAGTAGACTTGTTGGAGCCGATCATGCATGATCGGATCCAACAAGTCTACTATGGGACTATCACTTACCTCCTAAATAGGAGATGCTATACAGCTAAGTACTTCCACGTATCCATATGTTTTTCATTGCCTAAGGTGTTCGTCATAGAACTATGTTTTTCATGCACCAATTTATAAAAATGAAGTAAAGATAAATGTTTTGTCTATACAGCCTATGCGTACTTTTTCATGCTAATTACATGCAGAGAGAGAACACAGCTGTACTGTGTAATCCCATGTAAAACTATTTTGTGACACAGATCTGCAGTCCCAAGTAAATCACTTGTGACTCATGTGCAGTCCCACATAAACCACTCGTGAGACAGATGTGCAGTTCCATGTAAACACATAAACAGATAAAGCGAATAGTTTTGTTCTGCAGATCTGCAGAGGTCAGAGGTGCAATTATCTACAGGATATACCACTGTGAGAGAGAGACAGAGAAAATAATCACCCATCTTTCCCAGAGTCCTGAATGTCAAATGCCCATTCTGCCTGCGGCACTTTGTAATGCGCCTGATTTCAGGTGGTGTGTGGGAGGCGGGGCGCACTAGAACCATACTAAGCTATAGATTTATAGCTTTGCTACAATAATTCTAGGCACATTACTGCTGGAATAGGTATACCACTTTGGTGTTTAAATGCCAAATTTCATTCAAGTGTTTAACAGAATCTTTAAATGGGTTTAAATGTAATTGACACATAGGTTATAAGCAAAAAATAGAGCAAAAATGTTTCAGCTCACCTAGTCTCAGTCGCAGGGATAAGGGAGCCCCGAAGCACTGCTCCCAAAGTAAATATTTGGGGAACTTGTTCGGATTAAGAGAAATTATTCTACTGATGAAATTTTCCTGAGGCATTCAGAAAGTACCATCCAAAGATTAAAAACAAGGGGCTAGTCGAATAAATCACTTAAAAAAGCTGTAACAAAGGTTTCATCACTTGCCAGGAATGACATATTGTCATCCAAGAAATCTAAGACAAAAGATACCGCATTAGAATTTCTCACTTTCTCAACTACATATAGTTCCCAATATAGCAAAATTGTCAGCATTATTAAACATAATCTACCCTTGCTATATATTCAACCTAACATGAGAACCATGATTAAAGATAGGGATAAATTTGTACCCAGAAAAGCTCCTTCGTTGGGCATCATTCTTTCCCCGAGCTTGTTCAATTCACGATCAGGCATTAATAATAACAAGAATTGGTTGTCTGTAAAAGGCTCTTATCGATGCGGTCACAACAAGTGCATTACTTGTCAATATATACAAACAACTCAAAGCTTTACGGCATCTGCTACAAATAAAACTTTTGAAATTACATCGTACATTAATTGCTGCACTCATAATGTTATCTGTCTAATCACTTGTAATAAATGTTCCTTGCAATATGTGGGTTGCAGCCAAAATAGCCTTAAAACCCGAATTCGAAGGCATATTTCTGATATTAAGAGAGCTGAATTTACACATGTCTCTATGGCATCACGTCACTTTGCGGAATGCAATGCGGGCAGCCTCGCCTCTTTCACATGTTGCGGTATAGAGGTGGTCAGCAAACCAGCGAGAGGAGGGGATATGAGGAAAAAGATCTTGTCCCGGGAAGCCTGGTGGATTTTTCAACTTAACACCAGGTTCCCAATGGGCCTCAACAACAGGCAGGATATTATGTTTCATTATTAGATATGTCACTTTTTTTTTTTCTTTCTCCTGCCTTTTCCTTGTCCTTTCCTTTCCATCTTCATTCATTTTTTCATTATGCAATGTGAAGCTTACTAGACAATTTGTAGTATATATAAGTTGCATTGTGTTTAATTATTTTAATTAGTTCTTTTATTAGCATTGTGTATAAAAGGAAGTTATGTTTTGCTTTATGTCACATCATGATTAAGGGGGCGGTCCCCCGAAACGCGTTGATGTATACAGCCATCACACTTCTATTTGCACAAAAATTGGTCCTCATTTTTTAATATGATCCAATAAAGCTACAACTTTTAATTTTGTCATTCTTGTGGACTGAACTACAGACGCTGGATATTACCATTTGAAAATTGACACATAGGTTATAGTTGAAGACAAGTAGGCTGTAGGGTAATCTGAATTTCTTTCAAAAACAGAAAAATATTTTGGATTGTTCTCATAGGTACAGGATAAAAGGAACATTCCCAGTTATATCATTAGTGGGATCCAGTTGGTTATTTCTGGTTCTCCAGAATGAGCTGTTAAAATAATATATGGTTTGGGAAACCAAGGGGTATTCTCATTTAATTTATTAGCTTTAAACATGTAGGCAAGGGTAAATAAAGGCTATTGAAATACAATGCTGTTCTGATTTTGCTTCCCTACAGTTTTAGGGGGTTGTGTACACAAACTTCCCTAGGTGACCAACCGACTCACTCTGCTCTAATAGGCTCTAGCAGCATTGTCTAAGATGGTGATGTCACTCCCTGCTGTTTGTTATCAGCAATATGGCGCTTGCTTAAGTTACTTACTGACAAACTTTAACCCTTTAGAGCTGTGTAGCCTTCTTTCCTACTATTTAAGCCCTTCTATTAGCAATGTCCTTCTAACAGGCTCAGCTAGGAATAACAGAGCTAATATGCCAATCACCACCCACAGCCCAACCAGGAAGTATAAACCTGAAGCTGGCTGTGGCTCTGTGAAACAGCATAGTGAGAATACACCTTTAAGTAATAATGGGTGTAAGGAATCCCTCAGCTCCCTGCCAGCCATTCATTGGTTGCTCACTGATGCAGGCAGCCTAGTGATGTAATTGCACCAATGTCAATGTTCTGTAGTGCCAGGTCTGGCTGGAAGAGGCCAGACTCGCATATCTGCGTGATTAAGTGGGAACAGGTAAAGGTGAATATCTTTTATGTGCTCTCCTATTTTCAAAGCATATGGTAGGTTTCAAGATTGTATAATATAATACCTTTCTCGGGATACAGGATGTGTTTTAATTTATTTTAATGAGCACAGTGTATTATAGTTTATTTTAGGGGCACATTGTGTATGTAATCAGTTTTAGGGAGCACAGTATGCGTTATAGTTATTTTTAGTGGGGCTCTGCTTGTTTTATGATTAGGTTATAAGATTCAAATGGAACATTGTGCATTTCAATTTATTATTCACTTACGTAGTGTATCTCGCAGTCTTCAGTTGGGACCGGCTGGTTAAGGAGTTGAGCACCTCCAAAAGGCAAGGACAGTGGATTGGGAACAGCATCAGGGCCTCACTCATTCGGTGTCTACTCATGTGCCCCTGATCGGCTCCTCACAATCAGCCTTGTATTTCAATTGGAAGGTCAGCAGTTTTCTAAACTGTGAAGTAACAACTCTAAGCATACTCTTACCATTACTGAGGTCATACTAGAAGATTCAGTTTTACCTAATGTAATGAAAAAAACTTCACTAGCACATATAACTTGACTTATCAATTGTTATACTTCATTATTAGGCATGCTCTTCCTCAGGTAGAGAACCTGTTGTTAAAAATTTGAATCACTTCCTGATTATACTGGTGCAATAAATTTTCTTGTAATTTCAACTAAAATGCTACCTATGTTTTCGAGCTTTGTTTTGTGCTTTAAATTTATACATCTCTTTACTGCTTTAAAAATGTAGAACCTCTATATACTTGCTTACAGGGAATGTCTCCATTAGGTAACCTCTCCATATGTCCTAGTAAAGTGGTCACGGCATAGGAAAAGTGTGGCTGAAAAACAATTTAGAGAACTGGAACTGTGGTGATCAACCAATTACTGGGTTGGCTTTTATGGTGAAAGGGTGGTTGCTGTACCCCTTGAATACAATAAAATATTTATATATTTCATAAAAAAGTTGCATTGAAAAGACAACCCCTTCACTAAGGAGAGTCAGTAATAGTGGTTAGACTTTGCTTCTGGAATCCCAGAAATGTCATATTTCAAGCTGTGCATTCAAAGGAGTGATTTATAATTCTGGCCCACAAATGGTTCTCCTAAGCACTCTATGACAACATTGTACCCTTAGCTTTCTGGCACAACCCATGAGCGGGTGTCTGTATATGTAATAGTTGTGCTGTTTGAGCAGGGACCGTGGAACAAGAACCACGTGGTTTATATGCTGATTGTCACAGTTCCATAATGTAGTTTTAGCCTTGCTGCAATGTAAGGATGAAGCACATGGTTTTTTTACATGTTTTATGTGTACCTGATGCATATAACGCACATGAGAAAGGAGGTTTACCTGCTGATTGTAGATTGTAAGCCTGTAAGAGTCCTTTCTCCCTCTGTACCAGTTGTTAGTCATTTATTGTCACCATTGGATGGTATTGTTTAACATATGTATATAACCCCACATCAAATGTACAGCAGCCTGAACTAATGGTGCTTTAAACTAAATAAATAAAAATAATAATAATAATAATGATAAATAATAATAATAGTAAATGATCCTCAGGCAGTTCAGAAACCAATACCCAATAGGATTCCAATACCCAATAGGGCGGGAGGGTTTCACGCCATATATATAAAAAAATATATATATTTTTGTTCAGGTATAATATTAAGATATTAAGCAACTCCCCTCATGCCTGACCGCTGTGGGGGTGCTCTGCCTATTCTTACTTCTCACCTGTGTAACCATCCCATATGGCATTATGGCTTATCTTAATCCTATTGGGAATGGGTTTCTAACCTGCCTGAGGATCAGCAAGCCTCTATTCCTCTGTGACTTATATGTAATTTTTGTCCCATACTTTCTTTGACGTGTGCCTCATGCATGCTCAAAAACTGCATTGCAGTACTGCAGTATTTTATGGTAAAATAGCATGCAGTTTTTTTACATGGTTCTCAACCATTCAACAAAAACCCTATGGGTGACATGTATGAAAGGGTTTTTCACCCTTTTTCGGGTGTACAAGACACCTAACTGAGCTGGCTACGATGTCTAATGCGCCTAATGTATGTGTTAGGCACATTGTTAGTAAGACTCAACACTTTCTAATGTGCCTAACATGAAGGGGTGTTCTGTGGGCGTTATGGAGGTGTGTCTTACGTTTGTAAGATTGGACACATATATGAATGTGGTTCAGCAAACTAGGCGCAGTACTGCTCCGACAGGCAGACCTATTTCAATGTGGTCTGCCTGATCCTGAGGAGTCGAAGTGAAGCTAGATTTGCTGTAAGGGCCAAAAATGGCCAATATTTCTCAACTTTCCCCAGTACAATATGACATAGTGGGGATAACAGAGACATGGCTGGACGAGAGTTACGACTGGGCAGTTAACTTACAGGATTACAGTCTATTTAGAAAGGATCATAAAGACCGGAAGGGGGGAGGTGTCTGTCTGAAGCCAACACTGCGGGAAGATATAGGTACAGGTAATGAACAGGTGGAATCATTATGGGTAAATATACATGGGGGTAACAATAACAATATAATACTAATAGGGGTCTGCTATAGGCCCCGAAGTATAACAGAACCCATAGAAGATGTACGCCTCAGGCAAATAGATGAGGCGGCTAATCAGAATGAGGTTATTATTATGGGCGACTTTAACTATCCAGACATCAATTGGGAATCTGAAACCTGTAGCTCTCACAAAGGAAACAGGTTTTTGTCAATAACTAATGATAATTACCTTTGCCAAATGGTGCAAGAACCGACTATAGGAAAGGCCCTTTCTAGATTTAATATTGACTAAAAAGACCTGACAGAGAAACAAAGGTTCAGGTTGAGGGGCACAGGGGAAATAGTGACCATAATATAATAAATTTTCCGTTTATACTTAAATAGAGTTTTTTGTCAAGGAGCCACAAAAACACTGAATTTTAGGAAGGCTAATTTTATTCTGCTTAGGGAGGCCCTAAACCGTATTGACTGGGACAAGTTTTTTAAATATGGCAGAACTAATAATAAATGGATATTTTAAAAACATCCTAGGCTACCACTGTGAGGGGGTACATACCTTATGGTAATAAAATAATTAGAAACAGGAAAAACCCAATGTGGATCAACAGGGATGTAAAAGAGGCAATAAAAAACAAAAAGAAAGCTTTTCATCTACTAAAACAGGAGGGTAGTGAAGAGCACTAAGAACTATAGGGAAAAAAATAAAGTGTGTAAAATAAAGATAAAGGGGAAGCAAAGCTGGAGAGGGAAAGACGTATCACCATAGAAAGTAAAACTAACCCCAAAATATTTTTTAACTATATAAAAAAATAAAAAATTAAAACAGAAAATGTTGGCCCTTTGAAAAATACTGAGGGAGAGACAGTAGAGGGCGATGAGAAAAAACAAACCTATTAAACACTTTTTTCTCCACTGTATTTACTGAGGAGGATGAGCTTCCTGTTGAACAGAGGGATGAGGTAAACTCCAACTTAAAAGTTTCTTGGCTTACCCCAAGAAGAAGTGCAAACTCCGTCTTAAGAAGATTAAAATAGACAAATCCCCAGGTCCAGATGGCATACACCCATGTGTCCTAAGGGGGTTAAGTGATGTCATAGAAAAGGCCCCTATTCTTAATATTTATTGGACTGTCTAATAACAGGGGATGTTCAAAGGATTTGGCGCATAGCAATGTGGTTTCCAATATTCAAAAAGGGGTCAAAAAGTGATCCAGGAAACTATAGGCCGGTAAGTTTGACCTCTGTTGTAGGTAAAATGTTTGAAGGTTTTCTCAGAGATGCATCCTGGAGTATCTCAACTGAAAATAAATGTATAACGCCGTTTTCCCGCATGGGTTTATGAAGGATCGGTCCTGTCAGACTAATTTTCATCAGCTTCTATGAGGAAGTTAGTGCTAGACTGGACGGGGTGAGCACTGGATGTCATATATTTTAGATTTTTCTAAAGCATTTGATACGGTGCCACATAAAAGATTGGTAAGTAAAATGAGAATGCTTGGACTGGGGGAAAACGTGTGCAAGTGGGTAAGCAACTGGCTCACTGATAGAAAACAAAGGGTAGTAATTAACGGTACATACTCTGACTGGATTGCTGTTCCCAGTGGGGTACCACAAGGTCAGTATTGGGCCCTATCCTCTTCAACATTTTCATTAACGATCTTACACATGGATTGCACAGTAGAATATCGATCTTTGCAGATGATACAAAGCTCTGTAAAGTAATCAACACAATATAGGATAATGTGTTATTACAAAGATATCTGGATAAGTTGGAGACCTGGACAGGGAAATGGCAGATGAGGTTTAACACAGATAAATGCAAGGTTATGCACATGGGGGGGAAAAATCCATTACAAAGACTACATGTTAAAAAGGAAAAAGGCTGGTAAAAGTGACATGGAGAAGGACTTGGGGAATCCTGGTGGGGCAGTAAACTTAATTGTAGCAGCCAGTGTCAGACAGCAGCTGCCAAGGCAAATAGGATCATGGGGTGCATTAGAAGGGGCATAGAGGCACATGATGAGAACATTATTCTCCCATTATACAAGTCACTGGTTAGACTGAAGTGGAATAGGGATAACTGTCATCTGAATTGATAATTAAGGAAGCCATTTTAAGAACTGTCAGCCATTTTAATGAATCTTTTTCCTGACTTTTTGCTTTTTGCAAAACATTCAGGTTTGCAAAGCAGATGATCTGAACTTTGATAAAGTACACATAGCAAAGGTTTGCTCAGCACATTTGCACTAGATATACAGGTCACCGTGACTTTTACACACAACAAATTAAGACCCCATTTAGGGAATAAATATGCTTTTTATTCTGATAAATGTAATATGTTGACTTTTAAATCATACGATGTGCACAACCCCAAAATAATGAGAGATACTGGGTCACCGTGTGCTCCAGTTGTACAACATCTGATCTGTGTCTAACGTCATTAGGGATTAATAATTGAAATTATGTGTTATTGCCAATTCTTGATGAACTGGTCAGCATATTCTAATGAGTAATGACGTTATCTGTTCTGATTGGTCTAAAATTACATCCTATAAGAATTTTGGCTTATCTGTGATTGGGTTTTAGAAGTGAAATCATCTCATCACCTAACCATATAAAAAGAGCTATGGAGATTAATAAATTGTTTCTTATTGATTTGATCTAAGAATCCAGTGTACACTGTTTCTTTATTTTCGATCGTGGAAGAAAGGTTGATCTTGATAGGCAAAAGCTGGCACAACATTTGGAGGCTCGTCCGGGATATCTCACGCAAGAGGAGGAGACGGGTCACGTGTCTAGATGCATCTGGACGGGAGAATTGGACAGAGCGCGCCGGGTGAGGTTTCTTCCCCAGAGAATCCATTTCTCCTTTCAATTTATATCTAAAAGACCTGTCACTGTCTTGTAGCAGATATCTTATCTCCATTCTTCCACGTATCACGTTAGTATTATAGTATGTGTTTTATTTTTTAAAGAAAATTTTAAGAATACTGTGTGGAGTTTAGAGTTTAGAGTGATAAGTTAATAAGTTAAGTTGAAAATTGTCATATTTGCTTAAGAAAAACTGATTATTGATTAGGTCTGTCTGTCTGTTATCTTTGTGCATGTTTGTTTTTTGTGATTTTTTTATAGGTAAATAGGCGCCTGCCATCGTGTGGTGAGATAATTTAATGTCATATTAATAAATTTTATACAGATTGTTTTGGTAAATAAGTATTTGTTTAAGTAAATTTATATATATATTATTCCTGATTTATGAATATTAACCTTCACGTTAAGTATAATGTTTTTACCTTAAGGCTTGCATAGAAGTATAAGGTGCATATAGACAATCTTGAAGTTGTTGTGTTTTAACTATTAAGATAAACTTGCCTCTCCATAAATCCCTGAAGGTTATATAGTGTATTGAGAGTAAAAAATTTGTTCCACTGAAGTACGGGGTGCTCAGTGACGAGTAAAATAGATAACTCTTTGTTGGCCTGACGAGGCCCAAATACTTTTTCTCTAGTGAAAAAAGGACTTCAAGGGAATAATAGGGGATGTGGTATCTTTAAGAGAAGTTTTGAAACCCAGAAAACCCCAGATAGAGAACAAGTATGTTCTATATACTGATGAAAGTGATAAGAAGTCCTGTGAAGCAGATGCTAGGAGCATATGGTATAGATACAAACACTATAATGGAGGCATGGAGAGATGGTCTAGAATGGGAATGGTTATATCAAATAATTTTATGCTGTGAAAATCCTGACAATAGGGAAATGTTGTTAAGATGGTTAAATGAAGTCAGATCTCAATCACAGGTTTAACCAAACCTTTACAACACCTGTAGCTATGGTAAACACTGAAAGAAAAAAGGTTAATTAGTGATACAGATTGTTAGGATGATGATTAGTTTACAAGTCTATGGCATAAATTACTTCCCCAGTTATACAGGAACATTTCTGTAGCCATAGGACAGAATGACACTCAGGAAGGCACACACACTTCTCAGTTACAATATACACTCACAACATTTAGCCAGCAGTTCCACAGAACCAGTGGATCTATCATTGCCAGTATCATCCTTACCTTTAACATATATACTTGGGGGCCCAGTAAAGTCCCTTTGAAGAAGTCTCAGTGTCATCCACAAAGGGGGAGTGCACTTCATTGAGTGACACAAGTTATCCTCTCCCTCAAAACAACCCAACATACAACCCTACTCTATCCACCTGCATATAATACACATGTACCTAGTCCTCTAATGGGACCGGGATACAAACAGTAATGTTATCAGCTATTAGTAACATGTCAGGTTCAGATATTGTAAAATTATTACACTTTGTTTTCACATCAACAGAGGACAATCGGGATGAAATGGGTCCAGAGAAGAACTCTGACTAGTGGACTAATCCTATTTCACTGGAAGTGTTTTTTATTTTTCTTTCACACTAATGTTATGGATTTTTTTCTCTCCAGGAACTAAGAGGCAATAATAAGCATCTTTCCTTGTAGATAAAAGATGATATAAAGTTAAATTGTCTCTCATTAACACTGACTTTCTTCCAGCTACACAAAGGACCATATCAGCCATAGATGTAAGTGGAAAAAGGCAAACCCTATTTTATAGTACACATTAGTCACACTGAGCCGCATCACAACTATACATTCATCCAGTAGTCATTCATTCAATCATTTCAGTAGATGCCCCACTGAGCTTATTGGGAAAATGATTTTTTAGGCAATCTCAGCTTGGGTGCACCATCTTTGCACCTTAGATAAACATTTACATATAGGCTACACTTGAGAAACAGAGGACGCTGGGTACCTGCTGTATGCTGGATTGGTTTTAATGATCACCCAAAGCAAAGGAAGAGCCATAAGAGACCCTGAAGTATTGTTAAATAATTTGCAAAAATCATCCATGAACACCTGTGGAATATGAATTCTACAGAGATGGGGCAGATAGCAAACACCCCACAAATACACATTGCACACATACACAAAACCTGAGTACCCATGAAAGGCTGACATTGAATAGCCTTACAGACACAAGCTCTGCTTGAATTTCTTGCAGACTACGGACAAAAATTCTCCTGATACAAATTACAGAGATGTAAAGACAGGGTGACTTACATTGGACACTGCCTTACACCAGGCCACAGATACTTACTACCAGACATAGTAGGGCGGGTACAATTTGTCCATTCCCATGAATGAACAGCGACTGAGATAGCATTGGGAATGGTAGGTTATGCATATTATTTCTTTATATGCTGCACAATTATAGGACTTAACCAAAGATTCTTTGGCTGAAACCATTCACATACATTGACAAGACCAGGAAGGCTGGTTAGGCATGAAAGCTGGTGTTTCTCCTCTCAGCTCCTGCTCTAGGCCTACTAGATTACACAAAGCCCTTCCACTTGTTTTGCCTTAAAGTCAAAGGACATGCACAAGCTGTGCTAACTCAAGTCCCCAATAGATAGCTAGCTGCAGTGGTCAGTTAGGCCCAGTTATGAAGCATTTATAGAGAGAAAATGCATGCATGCCTTAGAGCCTTATAGCGGCTGATGAATTTTTTGTAGAGAAAACCTGCCGAGTTTTTGTCACATTTTGAATGTCTGGGTTTCTCATTCTGTGTATATACTCCTGAATTGTCACAGGCCCAAATTCCTAGGTGGGAACCTGTTCTCCTCCAGCCTAGTCACATCCAACATCCACCACCTGCACAGGTGCTTTGAAGTGAACCTTTTTTATTTTGTTGCCACATGAGGTTCAGAGAGAGGAGGTAGTGAGTCAGAGAAAGGCCTTTTGGCAGATTTAAAAGGGGGGAGACCATAACACTCCCGTGCCCAGATTTGAGGGAACAAATTTCAAAATTTGAGAATCAGACTTAGTAGATGGAAATGCAGGTATGCTCTCATTTTGCCCAGTCAGCGTTACTTGCAAGCATGTGGGGTTGTCCCGAGGAAAGACAGTACACCCTTTCCCAATTTATTTTTTGTAAAAGATTTTTTGTTGTTAAGAAACTTTTGAGCTACAAGCTATGCAAAAGAGATAATTGTGTTTTTGGAGAATCCTATTAACAATTGTTGTTAAATGTTAAGCACATACTTCAAAAATATAGCAAGCCAAATGCCTTAAATGCCTTGCATTAACTTAACCATAAATTTATGGAATATTGGTATGACTTATTCGCTCCCATAGGAGCTCCAGGGAATAGCGATTTGTTCTACTTTAGGGTTTGTGCAGTGTGGGGTCGCTCTTCTCAGAGCGGTGGGCCCCATTAGGTAGGGATAGGTTAGGATTAAGTAGTATAGGATAGACTACTGTAATCCCCTATTCCATCTAGATTGGGAAACCATTGTTGCTTCCTAACCCGGACCTACAACCACCATCCGTATAAGAATACTGATTGCGGTATCAGGGTGGTAAGTAATATGCCTATTTTGATATAGTACTGTAAGTGTTTTAAAAATATATTTTCTATATCGAGAGGTTTTTACAGAAATTATTAAAAGTTAAATTTTAAAGGGATTTTTTCTTTATAGTTTGTAATCAGAGACTTACTTGCACTCACTGGTAATGTATTACACACCATTTATGCTAAGATTAAATGAAACAGTAGTTATATTTGTCGTACCAAAAGATATTTAGCCAAATGTTGCAAAGAACTGAATGATCGCCAGATGTCTTACTCTATTTTAGGAACTACATACCACCCCCAGAGGGTAAATTTAAACTTTCACCTATAAATTCTGATTGAAAATTGCCTAATCACTCACTCTCACCTCCAGAGACCCCAACATTCAAATTAACCCATCTGTGGATTAGTGCAGCAACTCTAAAGGACAATGGAGAGACTTACATCGCCAAGTGGGGGACATGTACAACTGTTCCTACTCTCGCTTCTCACAAAGCAAAGAGACTGTTTTGATCCGTAAGTTCTTAATTTCGTTTTTTGCAGAAAGATGGAAAGTCCATGCTAGGCCCCAAGTGAAAATCCTTGACAACCCCTTCAAGTGTGAAAACCCGAGGACAGGGAACCTTGGATCCATTGCATCGCAAAGTGCACATCCCATTTAAAAAAAGACAAGGAAGCAGATGTTTCCGTTGCCAAGCCAAAAGTGAACCAAAGATATCCTGGTTCTACGCTCCTTACTGCTCTGCCATAAAACCACCACTAACCGCAGCTGGTCCCTACATACCGAAAAAAACCCTTTCATCGCGTGAAAAAAGAAGACAAGATGTTTCCTCCTGCTTAAATAAAACTACAAATATTTGTTTTGTTGCCCGCTTTTTTATTTCTACGTTTCCACAGACTGAATTGGGCTTCTGCATAGCTGAGATTAATCAAAAAGGGCGCCGACAGGTGTGAGAGTGAGAACTAAAGCCTACTCCCCAAGGGTCTTGAGACATACAGCTGTATAAAAACATTTAGGTTATTGCAAAAATAATGGGTACAAATTAAAATTGCATAATATGGTGTTATGAAAACATAGAGTCTACACATAACTACATAAACACTTTTAGAGAATAGACAATAAGTTTATTAACATGAACACCAAAATACTAAACCATAGTCCTTCAAGACCATGAGAGCACACATCACCTACACCAGATCCTGACTACTTACAGTTCCATAAAAGATTTAGTTTTAATGGAACCCCAATTCTCATTCACATAATGGTTTCAGGTTCAACCTCTCAATGCAATAGAGCACACTACAAAGCAGAGTTAGGTACAATCCCATAGATTTGGATACTTTAAAATAGTATTTTGAAAAAAAAAAAAGACTTTTCTTTTTACAGTGTTCTTCCCCAACTAATAAGCTTTTTATTTTTTTCAATGCATACACTAATTTAGGATTTACCACATTGTTTTTTCCCGACAATAGGTTTTTTAAGCACATTAGGTTTTCCTTGGGCCAAGACATGCAATAATAAGAAACGGATCCCACAAACCTTTGATCAAGTTTTTAATCCAGAACTCATGCATACACCAAAGGAATAACCAACATACATTTGAAGTGAAGGATCATTGACAACATTAAGATGAGATTTTTATGCCAAATTTAAAGATTCAAGGGTCTTTCAATAGAATAGAAATTTTTTACAAAGTTTCGGTAAGGGATAATGGAGGCCCAGCAGGTAAAGGGTTCTCCTAGCTCAACCCAGCCAATTGATTCAGTGGCATCTAGGATGGGTGGATTAGCCCACATCTTCACTCACTTCATTTTTTCTGTCTATAGTTCCTTTGGGTCTTTATCAAATGTATTGGGAAAAAGGAGAGTTGCTATGAGACCCAAAATGGGTCTAATGGTCAAACTGTCAATTCATTCATGAAAACTCAATACTGCGGCAGATGAGCAACCGGATACCCCTTTAAATGAATCCAGGGGTACTAACATATTGTAATTTAAAATGGTGTTTGTTAATTATCAAGAGGGAGGAATGAAGTGAATAGGGATAACTGTCCCTCTGAATTGATAATTACGGAAGCCATTTTAAGAACTGTCAGCCATTTTAATGAATCTGTTCCTGACATTTGCTTTTTGCTAATCATTCATAAAGTACACATAGCAAAGGTTTGCTCAGCACATTTGCACTAGATATACAGGTCATCGTGACTTTTACACACCCTACAAATTAAGACCTACATTTAGGGAATCATATGGGTTTTTATTCTGAATAAATGTAATATGTTTGACTTTTAAATCATACGATGTGCATAACCCCAAAAGAATGAGAGATACGGGTCACCGTGTCTACAGTTGTACAACATCTGATCTGTGTCTAACGTCATTAGGGATTAATAATTGAAATTATGTTTTTATTGCCAATTCTTGATGAACGGTCAGCATATTCTAATGAGTAATGACGTTATTTCTGTTCTGATTGGGCTAAAATGAAAACCCTATAAAAAATTTTGGCTTATCTGTGATTGGTTAGAAGTGAAATCATCTCATCACCTAACCATATAAAAAGAGCTATGGAGGATTAATAAATTGTTCTTATCTGATTTGATCTAAGAATCCAGTGTACACTGTTTCTTTATTTTCGATCGTGGAAGAAAGGTTGATCTTGATAGGCAAAAGCTGCCACAACAAGACCACACATGGAATATTGTGTACAGTTTTGGGCACCAGTGCACAGGAAAGACATTGTAGAGCTTGAACAGGTACAAAGGCGGGCACCAAAAATAATAAAAGGTCTGGGTGGACTACAGTACCCCCCGAAAGATTAGCAAGATTAGGTTATTTAAATTTAGAGAAAAGACGGGTTTGGGGGGACATAATAAATATGTTTAAATACATCAAAGGTCAATATGAGATCTCTCCAAGATTTATTTATACCCAGGACTGTATCTAGAACAAGGGGCATCCTCTAAAGTCTTGAGGAACAAAAGTTTTTTACATAAACATAGAAAGGGATTCTTACTGTAAGAGCAGTGAGACTGTGGAACTCTCTGCCAGAGGAACTTGTCATGGTGAATTCACTAACAGAGTTCAAAAAGGGTTTGGATGCATTTCTGGAGCATAATAATATAACAAGTTATAGTGTCTAGATTCTGGAGAGGGTCATTGATCCAGGGATTTTTCCGATTGCCAGATTGGAGTCGGGGAAAGGGAAAAATTTTCCCTAAAAATGAGGACTATTGGCTTCTACCTAATTGGGGTTTTTTGCCTTCCTCTGGATCAACACCTTAGCACAACAGGCTGAACTGGATGGACGTCTTTTTTCGGCCTTACAAACTATGAAACTACAATAATAAAAAGTAATTTATTATAATTATCAAACTGTATAAATTAAATTATTTAAATTTAATGAAAAATGTGATCATATAAAATTAATATAAAAATGTATAATGTCCCCAAAATATAGAAATATCTCCTATAAAATGTATTTAAAATTCATAGAATTTGAAACTAATTTTACATGAAATAACCCACTAATTATGTTATTCCGATTTTTATGTTTTAGATTTGTTCTACATTAAATTTGAAATTCATTTTTGCTGCTCTCACCCTTTATTTTACATACAGCAAGAGCCAGCACAGCACAGGTATTGCTGGGACCTGTGGCCCACCAAGCAGGATCAGTACTATAGTTTCTATTAACTGACATGCTTTTCTAATAACTTTTCTTTTATCTTCAACCTATCTATAGCCTTTATACATGTTAGGCGCTTTACTTATGCGCCTACGTTCCGTAATGTGCCTAACACACAGACGAGGTGCAATGAACTTTACACCATTTATGAACACACAAAAACCACTTTCATTCATCAGGCGCATTATACACAAAAAATGAGACTTGACTATTCACTTCGATGCGCCTTCCTTCATACATGTCTCCTTATGTGTATGATAAGCCCTAATAATAAGGCATGGGAGGCAATAGCTGTCAGTTAATTCATAGACTTCCAGAAACTTAGATTACAAGGTTATCTATGAATACCTGAATAATCTGTATATGTAATTTGTATCGTTAGAAATTTGTTAAAGAACTATGATAGCAATTTAACATAAATTAATATTCTGGAACCTTTCCCTAGCTATCTCTAATTAGTTAAAACTAATTAGCAATTTTCTTTTTTATGCTGCTAGGCAGAACACTTCTATCCATAGAGGTAATGTATTTTTAAAGGTTTTTATATGCACCACACAGATTTCTGTGAAGAGAACAATTTACAACTATGCAATCTCCAGATGGAAGCACTTAATCTAATCAGAATCCTATTTTGTGCCACTGCTGCTCATGACTAGGCTTTTAGGGCTTAAGGAACAAAATGTGTTCGGTTTGGACTTGTATAAGATTAGTGCTTACTAAAGCCAAGAGATGGGCAATTATCTTGATTCACACATTTTGTACCTGAAGCAAGAGAACAATAGGAAATGAAACCACTGCTTGTTTTCCTTCAATATTTGTAGTTTCAAAGCATTGGTCAGATTTTTTTTCTGTTGCATGGTCATGCATGATCTGTTGAAAACTGACTTTTTTCTAACTTTTGGATTCATTTATTATTTGAGAAATCTTGATTAAAACTACAGATGTAGCAAACATTAGCTGTACGTTAAACTTGTTATGATAACTTGACTACAATGGCCAGTAGTACAATAATGTAAATCAAGTTATTATATTTCTCCAGTCATATTAATAAACTCTACATTTGCAAGTATTTGTTAACACATAGCATATACAGTCATAAGAAAAAGAAACTACACCCTCTTTGTATTCTATGGTCTTATGTATCTGGATATAAAAAAACAACTCGTTCTTAGTAGGTCTTAAAATTAGATAAATGCAACTGAGATGGACATAAACTCAAAACAGACTCCACTGTTATCATTTATTTGACAAAAAATAAGCTAAAATGGAAAACTAAATATACCCCATGACTCAATAGCTTGTATAACCATCTTTAGTAGCAGTAAAGAAATTATTTTCTGTATGACTTTATTAGTCTCTCACATCATTCTGCTTACATCTGGTTCCAGTAGGTCCACTTCTGAGCACTGTAGCAACTGATTGTCTGTAGCTGTCACCTGCCATTTCCTGACATCACTGTTCTGACGCGAGTGCTCTTAACGATGATGTCAGGAAATGGCAAATGACCACTGCAGTCAATCATCCTACTGCCCAGAGATGGAATTAAATAGAAGAACTGGGCATTTCACCAGCATTGTCATTTCTAGAATATGTTTTATTACTTCAGCACTATTCCTATTTTAGCTTAAGAAAAAGCTGGAGAACCCCTTTAATGTTTCCAAATAGTAGGCTTGCTACCTAGATCCTCAGGGCTCTGATCAGGTGTGGAGCAATCAGTGAACCAATCAAAGACTTAGATTCCCTTTTGCCCTTGCAACACTCATGGATCTCAACAATCAAAAGCTGGGATCAAAGCTTTCTCCAAACCCAGTCATTTTCAGGAGATTGCGCTAGAAACAGAGATATAAATATTAGCACTGAATTTAGAACCAGGAGACAATAGAAACCTGCTAATTCCCCCCGAGTATAATAATGTTAAAAGACATAGCAAAAGTGTATAGCACAAAATTTTATCAGCAAAAATTGGAAAGCCATTCTTTAGATGAATGAATAAAAAGTAATTGTTTTTTGTAACATCATCATAAAAACGTATCCAAAGAGCAAGGAAAAAAGGCAAAAAACCTTAGAAGCTGTCATGCAGGACGCATTTCAGTGAATACACCTTTCTCAAGTGAACAACTTCAACATACAGAGCCGCCCTTAAATGAAGTGAGGCTAATTAGCCCAACACGTACATCCGGGCGGGTCTGTTTACAGCCAACAATCACATATATAAACACTAAAATACAAAAATACAAATATGCAAATATAACCTAAAATCAATATTAGTAGAGAATATCTTGTCTTATATTCAAGCCGTGGGGGATTCTAGTATGTAAATGAAAAATCCAAAAGGCTTCACGGCTTAAATGCTTTTTTCTGTAATCTCCACCTCTCGTAGGTTTTTTGTCAAGTTCTAGTCTCATGAACCCAAACAATGAAGTATCGCCTCTATGCACTGTGGAGAAGTGATTTGAAACTTTAGAGTGTTTACTTGAGGCTGGCTTACTAGAATCAGAAAGATGGCGTCTAATACTTACCTTTAAAGCATTAGTAGTACATCCAACATATTGTAAAGCACATGTTTTGCAGGAAATTACATACACAACATAAATACTATTACAATTCAAAAAATGTGTTATTTGTACTTTTCTATTGTTGGGTAATGAAATACAAAATTACCTGGTTGTGCAAATCTACAAGCGGTATATTTATTGTGACCGCACTTATAAAAACCTTTTGTTACTGGCCAGCGGGAGATACTATTATTTCTTTGAGACACAAATAAACTACGAGATAAAATAGAACCTAATGAAGGTGTTTTTTTAGAAACAAATTTTACGTCAATATTTGCTAGTTTTTCTTGGTTAAGAATCAATGAAAGATTTTTTTTACTATATTAACAATCTTATTATATTACGGACTGTAAACAGTGGAAAAAGTTAGAATGTTCTTAGATGTGCAATCCCTATTATAGTAATTAGTTTTTTTGTTACTTTTTTTAATCAAAAGATGTTCCCGAGATATATCTCGGACAACATTCTTAGCTCGCTCCAAAAACCTGTCATGGTAATTACGTTGTTTTAAACGCTCCAGAACTTCTTGCTGTTGTATTTAAAAAAACCGCACTGTCTGAACAATTTCTCTTATGTCTAATCAATTCTCCAATAGGAATGCTACATATGGTGTGTAAAGGGTGGCACGATGTGGCATATAAAATTGAATTCCTAGCCATATCTTTTCTAAACAGGCAAATTTCAATCTTATTTGTTTCACTATTACCTGTCAATGTTATATCCAAAAAGTTGATAGACTTTTCATCAAATACAAAAGTGAATTTTAAATTGTATGGATTTTGGTTGATGTAATCCACAAACAATTTTGCCTGATTTTCTGTACCCTCCCATATCAGGAGCAGGTCGTCTATAAAGTGACCATATAACCTGATATGGGAGGCAAAGGGATTTGAAACACCAAAAAGGAATTTTTCCTCCCAATTGGCCATATAAATAATAGCGAGTGAAGGTGCAAATTTAGCCCTCATTGGCACGCCTGATTTCTGAATATAGAACTGCTGGTCAAATAAGAAATAATTATGAATTAATAAAAATTCTGTTACCATGCATGCAAATTGTTTTACCTCCTCTGTATAATTACTGTAATCCCGCAAAAAATACTGAATGCAACTCACCGCTTCTTGATGTGGGATGCTTGGATACAGGCTAATTACATCACATGAAAACCATTTCAAATTACTTGTCCAGAAAAATCCTTGAACATTATTAATAGCGTGCTTAGTGTCCTGTATAAAACCAGGTAGACTCGTTATTAAAGGTTGAAGCAAATTACCTAGCCAGGCCCTGAGTCTTTCTCCCAAAGAACGAATGCTGGCAACAATTTGTCTAAGGGGAGGTGGGAAACAATTTTTATATATTTTGGGCAGCGAATGGAGAATCAGGACAGCTGGGTGTGTAACAAATAATTTGTCTGCCATTGTGGCAGTAATAGCTCCCAAACTGACCCCATCATCCAATAGTCGCCTCATTTTATCCTGAAATATATTGTGTTTTTCTAAAATATAACCTTTAATAAGAATATCTAAAACTTTATATATGAAAGACGAAATGCGTACACCCAAACAGGATAAGTAATGGGTATAATAGAATGCAAACGTAAATGTTGGGACCTAGGTAAAGAGGAGACCTTTATATTTCTAGACTCCCTCCCATATTTTACACCATAGACACGAGGTAGTCGCCCCGACAAGGGCGCCCCCGGCTGGAACCTAGTCCCTAACACACACTAGCCCTACAACCAATGTCCCAACATGTTTCAGTGTCCCTCGCACACCTCCTCAGGGGACCAATAAGGGAAAATTTTACAAAAGAAAAAAACAAAACATGGGCTGCACTACTACACAAAACACTTTGAAGATAATGTATAATGAAATACAAACATACCCAAAACGATGTCTCAGAGATCAGTTGGTACCAAATAGTACCATAGTGTATGTAGATAAAGAGTGGCTAATAGACAAATACTATGAAACCTATAATGTCCTCATAGTTTAGTCGAATATGAAAAGCACCTTAGCTTGATTGCTGTCAGCCCCAGCCAAAGGAATAAGCTTTCAAATATAAGCCACTAATCCATTAACATCACTCCAGACACAGCCATTCAAATCTGATATCTCATGATAAGGATCTCTTGATAAAGTGTCGGTGAAACCTGCCGACAACCAAACGCAGTGGTGACCCGTTCCTCCTGTATGGAGCTCGTCCTTGGTGCCGCTAGTCGCCGTGGTGAGGCGCACGCCGCGCTCTTCACAAATCGCGCCTTAAAACAAAACAGCGCGACGTACTTCCGTTCACAGCGTCACGTCACGAGTACGGGGCGGCGACTCAGCGGAGCCGTAGCTAAGCGACCAGGATACACAGCAAGTGCAGCCAGACCGCTCCTACGAGCACAGTAAGTAACACTGCGCTAATGTTAACAAATAACCAGTTTGTTATGACATAGCTTTAGCCCACAATACAGCGGTTAATATACCCATAGTATACTAGACTAATCTGAAGAAAGAGGACTACTGCTCGATATGTTGTCCCATAAACTTATTATAGTAAGAGATACACAGTTTTACATAGAAAAAAGCAATAAGGTTCGTTAAGTACGACGTGTCCCAGATATTACTCAAAAAAGCAGCAAAAATCTAAACGTTCATTCAAACCATGGGGGGCCGTTGTTTTCAGCCTAAAGATCCACTGCATTTCTCTTTTTAGCAGGAGTCTATCCCAATTGCCTCCTCGGAGGGGGGGACGCACCCTATCGATTGCCATAAATTTCATGCTCTTCACATCTCCACCATGATAGTTCTGCACATGACATGCCACTGGTGTATCTTTGTTATTTCTAATATCGTTAAGGTGCTCACCCACCCTCCTGCGGAGTTCTCTAATTGTTTTCCCGATGTATTCGAGGCCACAGACACAGGTACCCTTATAAATGATTCCTTTGATTCTACAATTAAGGAATTGTTTGATCTCAAAATCCTTATCCAGTACATTACTGTGAAATGATTTCCCGACCTGGATAAATTCGCATGCCACACATCCATTACATTTAAATAAACCATACAGAGGTTGATGCAGCCACGTTTTAACAGTCTGGGTCTCATAGTGGCTTTGTACCAGTCTGTCACGGAGGTTTTTACCACGTCTGTAGGTAATGTGGGGATAGTCTCCCACGACTTTTTTAAGATCTTCGTCCAATTTAAGGATTTCCCAATTTTTGGAAATAATATCTCTTACTGTTTTGGCATCTCCATCAAAATTTCCAATCAACCTAAATATCTTATCTGTTTCTGATTTTGCATTAGGCACTAGGAGACTTTCCCTCGGGCACGTAATGGCATTTTGATATGCTTCTTTCAGAACCCTATCTGGATATCCGCGGTCCAGAAATTTCAACCTGAGCTTGTTGTTTAAACTCAGACGGATCCGAACAATTCCGCCTGAGTCTCAGGTATTGACCCTTGGGAATTCCCCTCTTGAGGGGGGTAGGATGACTACTCTCCCACCTCAAGAGGGAATTTGTGGCAGTGGACTTGCGAAAAATTGTAGTTTCAAGAGTACCCATAGTCGTTTTTTTAATCAAAATATCCAAGAATGGAAGGACACAAGGGTTAATCTCATACGTAAACCATAGATTCAAATCATTGTTCAGGTTCAAGAACTCAACAAAACCCCTAAACCTTTCAGCTGTGCCATTCTATAATATGAGGACATCATCGATGTACCGAGTCCAGAATAATATTTCTTCTGTCCCAAAGTTTTACTCTCACTAAAGACATACCTATCCTCCCACCTGCCCAGGAGCAGATTCGCATAGGCCGGCGCACAGGAAAAACCCATGGCCGTGCCGTTGAGCTGGTGGTAGATCTTACTGTCAAAAGTAAAAAAATTCTTAGTGAGAATAAACTGCAATAGGCACAGGACAAAATCGTTATGCTCGACGAATTGGCAGCCCCTAGTACTCAAAAATGATCTTACCGCCTGTAACCCACAAGCATGGGTTATTGAAGAATACAATGCTTCTACATCGATGCTTGCCAGTAGGCAATTGTCAGGGACAGAGATTCCCTCCAACTTACGGAGGAGATCCATAGAGTCACGGGTATACGAAGGTAGTGTTTGAACAAAGGGTGATAAGATCTTATCAATATATTCACCCACTGTTTGACAAAGACTCCCCACTCCAGACACGATTGGTCTTCCTTTAAGCAAACAGTAGAATGTCGCCATTATTGGAAACTTAGGAAGCATATATTCAAATTCTTCATTACTGATCAGGTTCATACCTTTCGCCTCTAAAAGGATAGATCTTAATTCTCTGTATACTATGGAAATTTTTTTTTTTCCAAGACTTCGAAACCTTTCTTATGTTTTGGGGACATCAAGGCACATCTTCCATAGCCCCTACAGTTTTTCAGATAAACCACATTTCCCCCTTTTACAGGGGCTTTATGGGAATCATTTTTGCCTCAGCCAAAAATTTTTAAATCTTAATATTTTTTTTTGCTGAAATTCCATTTTTTTTAACGTCATCCATTCTTTCCAAATTCCTTAACCGTAAGTTCAATAAACAAAAAATTTGGTAAAACCCCGGGGGGGTGCCCACTACTTTTATTCTTAAGTCCGTAAAAGACCCTTCCCTTGTTTGGGGGACCTCAGAAAAACTCTCCAAAATGCAACCTTTCCCAAGCTCTCTATAGGAAATACCCCATTTCATCACTACTTTTTTCTTTCTTGAGCCCCCAGAAAAATTTTGTCCCAATAAAGTTTTTTGTGAAAATAAAAGGAGGTCCTTTACCCAGTGAAATATGTTACATTTCTCAGTGGGTACAAAAGAGAGGCCTTTGTTTAAAATTGACATTTCAGATTCGTTCAAAATTTTATCAGAGAGGTTAATCACTTTGTTATCATTTTATTCAATCAACCCAGATCTCTTAAGTTGTCCTCTAGGGGGTATAAACCCGGTCTCCGGTCTACAGACCTGAGGAGGAGAACTTCCTCAACCAATTTACAGATCTTAAAGGGATTTCGATTTAGAGGGGATAGGGATCTTTCCCCCAAAAAAACTTTTCCCTTTTCCACGACCTGACCCTCTCCTAGATGATCTACCTTGACCTCTTGGCCTTCCTCGACTATTTCTCGATCCCTTCTCAATATCAGAGAGGTCTGTATCGGTAGACGAGAGATCGGTCTCTGGTCCCCGCCTAGGATTTTTGTCAAGGACCGAATATACCTTATTTTCCTTAAAATCGTTGATATCCCTTGAAAAAACTGCTATGTTTCTTTTCCAAATTTAAAAATTTTTGATACCTTTCGATATAATTCTGAAGTTGTTTCTCTTTGACACTAAAGCGTTTCTCTTGCGAAATGTCCTATTTTCCTTCTATTTTTTTTTGATTTTTTTGTTTAATACCCAAAGGGTTTCGACTTTCCTCCTCTAACAATAGGGGCAAACTTCTCCCATTTTTTTTCAAAAAGCCGGGTTTTTTCCCTCAGTAGCGGGAACAAGTTTTTATCCTCGCCCCGTGGCACTACCCCCTTACTAAGTATGTTTCCAAACTTTTACCTCCCAAAAAGATGCTAATTGTTCTTTATACAATTTAGTTAAGTCTCTGATGGCTGCCTTAAAAGATGCCGTGTGTCTTTTTTGAATTAGATTCTCCTCAGAGAAAACATCTTTTACTTCAGATAAATATTGGTTGGGATCTATGCTTGCAGACAAAAAACCTGCCATAACCTGGGTAACAGGATACTAAAGAATACACACAACACCAAAAATTGTTCCAAAAACGGATACTAATATGAAAAAATATCCGCACAAAACACACAAAAAATATGCACTACACTACAGAAAAAATTGTGTTTTTCTAAAATATAACCTTTTAAAAATAATATCTAAAAAATTTTAATAAAGACAAATGCGTAAAAACAAACAGGGTAAAAAAGGGTATAAAAGAAAACAAACGAAATGTTGGACCTAGTAAAGAAGACCCTTTTTATTTCTAGACTCCCCCAACATATTTTTCACCTAACCCGAGGAGTCGCCCCCCAAGGGGGCCCCCCCGGCTGAACCAGACCCTAACCACACTAAGCCCACAAAAAATGCCCCCAACAGTTTCAGTGTCCCCTCGCACACCTCTTCGGGGACCCAAAAAAGGGAAAATTTTACAAAAGAAAAAAAACAAAACAGGGCTGCAATACTCACAAAACACTTTGAAGATAATTTTAAATGAAATACAAACATACCCAAAAAGATGTCCCCAGAGTCATTGGCCAAAATAGTACCGAGTGTATGGAAAATTAAAAAGTGGGGTAAAAAAATGCTATGAAACTAAATGTCCTTAAAAATTTAAAAATTGAAAACACCTTAGCTTGATTGCTGTCACCCCACCAAAGGGAAAAAGCTTTCAAATATAACCACTAATCCATTAAATCACCCAGACAAAGAGCCATTCAAACCTACATCCCCCTGATAAGGGGTCTCTTGATCCCCTGAAAAAATTCCACTCCAGAAAATCACGTGAATTAAGTCTATCCTTTTAAGGCGAAAGGAAAAGGACCTGACATAATGAAGAATTGGGTATATGCTTTCCAAGTTTCCAATAATGGCCCCATTCACTGTTTGCCAAAAGGGCCACAAAAGGAATGGTCCCCTTAAAGGAAGACCAAACGTGTCGGAGTGGGGGGCCCCTTTTCAAACATGGGTGAATATATTGAAGATTTTTATCCCCCCTTTTTCAAACACACCTTCGTATACCTGTGACTCCCCATGGATCTCCTCCTAAGTTGGGGAATCTCTGCCCTGAAATTGCCTACGGGAAGCATCGAAGTGAAGCATTGTATTCTTTAATACCCCACGCTTCTGGGGTTTCAGGCGGGAAATCATTTTTGAGTACAGGGCTGCCCGTTTGTCGACATAACGATTTTGTCCCCCGTGTCTATTTCATTTTTTTCCATAAGAATTTTTTTTACTTTGCATAAATCCCACCACCACTCAGGGCACGGCCTGGTTTTTTCCTGGCGCCGGGCCCATGCGAAACTGCTCCCGGGCTGGTGGGAGATAGGTATGTGTCACGGGGGGCCTCGACCCCCTCCCGGGTCCGGGCACACCCTTTTTCCCCCGCACAGCGGCACCGCCGCCCGCATTCGGGGGTGGGCACGCTCACCCGCCGGCCATCACCCCCCCTACTTACCCACCCCTCTCCTGTTGCCTCCATCCCCGGCGCGCCCCCGGGCGCGCCGGGTCTGTGAAGTTAAAAGGGGCCCGTGCACCGTAAATGGGTATTGCCGGTCACGCCCTTTTTTAACCTGCCCCTTTCCTGGTGCTTTTTTCGGATTTTTTTAGTGCCATTTTAACCTGCTGAAAAAGCGTCCAACCCTTTTGTTCTGTTTTACCCGTGACCGACCTTTACTTCCGTTCCTCCCACACGCCTTGCCCCTCCCCTGACCTACTGTCTGTCCACGACCACGAACCTTGCCGCCTGCCCCTGACCTTCTGCCTGCCCCAAACTACGAGCGTCACGTCAGGATAACGACCTGGTAGACCCCCCCCGCCGCAGCAAGTCCATCCCATTTTGGGGCGGCGGGCTCTGTGAAAACCGGGACCTTTTTTAATTTTCCGTTCCCTGCCGTACTTACATCATCGCTTGCGGGGGTCCAGTGGATCCACTTCTACGCCCGGGATCGTGACAGTAAGATCGGCCATGGATCCCCCAAGGGTGCCCCCCTGCCCCCCCCCCAAACCGACCTCCCCCATTGGGGGCCAACACCCCGAAACAGTTTCGCTCAGCAACCCCAGCAACCCCAGCCATCTCTCCCCATGATGAGCAGTTCCGGGCCGCTCACACAGCCACCCCCCTTCCCTTGCTCCCCCCCCCGGGTTTTCCGGCCCCGACCGCGGGTCCACGGCTCCGTCTGTCAAATCCCGTCCAAATTCAAGGGGACTCATCTGTACTTTATGCCGTGCTTTTCCCCCGTACTTTGGTTTTCCGATTATCTTGGAATGAAGCGGCGTTGACTGCCACCTTTCAAGGGGGGCCTCTCCAGCCGCATCAGAGCCCTATCTCCCGGGATCCCCCCTCTTCCTTGAGTGACCTTATCTCCCTGGCCACTGGGGTTTGACTCCGTTTCTCGGAACGCCCAGGGGGAACCCGGCGGGAACAGGAACAGGTTAGACCCTGCCGCCCCTCGCGGGCCCCCATATTTAAAAGACCCTCAGTTGCCCCTCTGGGGCCTGCCACCGAGGAGGCCATGGAAGTGGATAACCCCTACCGTTACGACGGAGCAAAACCCAAAGACTGAGGAAAAACTTTTTCTGAAACTGTTTCAGGCCCGACCTTTTCCCCCCACAGATCCTGTCCACGCGCCCCAGCGTTCGGGAAAACGGGCCCACCTGGGGTACGTAGGAGAGGATCCCTAGGTGGGGGCAACCCTCTCCTCACCTGACCATCCCTGTGATCTTTGGGAAACTGGCCGGTTCCCAGTTTCATGCTAAACTTGCTTTCCGGGACCCGGGGTCAGCTGGAAATTTCTTGACGGCCCTGGTGCCCCCCAGCATAATCTCCCTTAAATCCGCCTGGAGAAGCCCTACTCATCTTTTTCTGTCAGTGGAAGTTTCTCAAGGACCAATTGGGTCCCGAACGAGCCTTGGCCCCTACAAGTGGGGGTACTGCACAAGGAGAGCCCTTTCTTCTACGTACACCCTGTCCTCCTCGTCCATTCTCCTGGGTCTCCCCGTGGCTGAAAATGCCATGCCCCCCCTGCCGACGGGCAAAACGGGCGAACCCCTGATTGGGTTTCGGAGTGTCATCTCGGTTTTTGGGGGCACCTCGCCCGGTGCTTCCCCCCCGTTTCCCTCCGGGGTCGTCTTAGTCTCTGACGGGCCTTCCTGCACCATACCAACCTTCGCAGACGTCTTTTCCCCCCCGAGAAGCAAGCGAGACTTTTTCCCCGCCCCATCGCCCATAATGACTGTCCTATTGTTTCTTCCCCCCCGTTTTCCCCTCCTCCACGGTGCAGGGTTTACCCCCCGTTGGTACCTTTAAACCTTGGCATGCTACATAATAAAGGAAACCCAAAAGGGGTTTTCATCCGCAAGTCCTCCTCTCCACGGGGGCCCGGTTCTTTTTCGTGGCAAAGAAGGACGGAAACCCTGTTTAAATAAAACTAAATTTTTTTGAGATTGAAATTTCAGGACCCGGATACCGTAGGGTTTCTAAAAGAAGCATAAAAAATGCCATCAAGTGCCCGAGGGAAAGTCCCCCCTTTGGGGGCCTAAAGAAAAATCAAAAACAATAAGATATTTAGGCTGATTTTGGAAATTTTGATAGGCTGAAACAGAAGAATTTTTTCCCAAAAAATTGGGGAAACCCTTAAATTGGACGAAGATCAAAAAAAAGTCGTGGGAGACACCCCCACATTACCTACAGACGGGAAAAAAAACCTCCTGACAAACTGGAAAAACAGCCACTAGAACCCAGACCTGTCCAAAAACGTGGCTAAAATAACCTCTGTATTGTTCATTTAAATGTAGTGATGTTGCATGCAATTTATCCAGGTCGGGAAATCATTTCACAGTAATGACTGGATAAGGATTTTTTAGATCAAACAAAATTCCCTTTAAATTTTGAAGCAAAAGAGTCAAATATAAGGGGTACCTGTGTCTGTGGGCCCCGAATACATCGGGAAAACAATTAAAACTCCCCAGAGGGTGGGTGAGCACCTTAAACATATTAAAAAAAACAAAGAACACCAGGGCACGTCATGGCAGAACTACAGGTGGAGATTGAAGAGCATAAAATTTATGGCAATCGAAGGGGCTCCCCCCCCCCAAGGGCAATTGGGATAGACTCCTGCTAAAAAAAAGAATGCAGTGATCTTTAGGGAAAAACAACGGCCCCCCATGGTTTTTAATGAAAGTTTAGATTTTTTCTGCTTTATTTGATTTAATAAACGGGATAAAGTCGACTTAACGAACCTTATTGCTTTTTTTTATGTAAAAAAGTGTATCTCTTACATAAAAAAGTTTATGGGGGCAAAATATCGACAATCCCCCCTTTCTTCAGATTTGTCTATATACTAGGGTATCTTAACCGCTGTTTGTGGGGTAAAGCTATGTCATAAAAAAACGGGTTTTTTGTTAACATTAGCACAGTGTTACTTACTGCGCTCGTAGGGGCGGGCCCCGGCTGCACTTGCTGTGTCCCCGGTCACTTAGCTAAAGGGCCTCCGCTGAGTCGCCACCCCTACTCTGATGTGACCTGTGCCGGGGAAATACGTCGTGCTGTTTTTTTTTTTAAAGGGGCGGTCTGTGAAAGCGCGGCATCAAGGACCAGCTCCATACAGGGGAACGCGCCCCCCCCTGCGTTTGGGGGTTTTTGCAGGTTCAAAAACCCACACTTTATCAAGAGATCCCTTTTCATGGGTGTCAGGTTTGAATTTCGTGTCTGGGGGTGTTAAAGGATTATGCTTATATTTTAAAGCTTTTCCTTTGGGTGGGGCTGACAGCAATCAACTAAGGTCTTTTCATATTGTAAACTATGGACATTTTAGGTTTCATAGATTTGTTATTTTGCCACTCTTTATCACTACACTATGGTACTATTTGGACCAAATGATCTCTGAACATCGTTTGGGTATTTTGTATTTTATTATACATTTTCTCAAAGTGTTTTTTGATAGTGCAGCCCCTTTTTTTTTTTTTCTTTTGTAAAATTTTCCCCCCATTGTCCCCCCAGGAGGTGTGCGAGGGGCACTGAAACATGTTGGGGCATTGGGTTGTAGGGGAGGGGGTGTTAGGGACTAGGTTCAGCCGGGGGCGCCCTTTTCGGGGCGACTACCCCTGTCTATGGTGAAAATATGGGGGGGAGTCTAGAAATATAAAGGTCCCTCTTTCCCTAGTCCCAACATTTACGTTTGCATTCTATTAATACCCCTTACTTATCCTTTTTTGGGGTACGCATTTCGTCTTTCATATATAAAAAGTTTTAATATTTTATTAAAGGTTAATTTTAGAAAAAAAACAATTTTTTTTTCTGTAATGTAGTGCATATTTTTTTGTGTTTTTTTTGGGGGAAATTTTTTTTTTTCATATTAGTATCCGTTTTTGGAACAATTTTTGGTGTTGTGTGTATTCTTTAGTATCCTGAAATATACCTGTAGGATTTTCCTTTAACTTACCATAAACATTTTCATCCTGCAACATTTGTATATTGAGATTTTTGTATACTGTAGAGTACTGTTCATAATAACTACCGCACCTCCCTTGTTAGCAGATCTAACTAGGAGATCGGTGTTAGCTGCTGACTGAGGACTTAAACAGCCCTCCAGGAAAGTAAGCGGGTGATCGTTAAGGAGTTAAAAAAAAGTGCGTAAAGAACATCATCTGTCCAAGAATTTACTTACTTTTGCCTCGTTAAAGAAAAGTAATGAGATTAATCAGGGCCCTTTTTTTAAATGGAGAAACGGGACATGCCGTACAGAGCCTGGCCAAAAATGGAGCGTATGGCCCACCTCTGCCGCAACCTCATTTCCCCCTTTTTTTTCCACTGGTAGAAAAAACAGGTTTTTTAGTCCCGTTCTTTCTCCATGCTGAGTATCAAAAAACAGTGCATCCTTTTTAATTCATACAATTGAAAGTACAGTGGGGAAGAAAGCAATCTGCTGCCTACTTACCTATCCCTGCTGTGTGCCCTCGCATGAAACTGATAAATTAGAGCACTGCTGTCTGTCTGTTGCCGTTCTAGAAACCCCAAAGCCAAAGCACAGCTTTTTGGGTTATCCCAAAAATGTCAGGAGTAGCACCCCAAATGAAGGGAAAGGTGAGGGATATTACTTGTTATTTTTTATTTTCAATGGGGTGCCTATATATCAACCTACCTATTGAAGGGGCCCTATGTCTATCTACCTACTGGGGTCCCTATCTACCTGTCTATCTACTGGGGGTTCCTATATAACTTACTACATACTGAGTAGCTCTTATTTACTGAAGAGGTCTTATATTAGCTACCTACTGGGGGGCCTATATACCTAGATACCTGGTGTTCCCTAAATTCCTTGCTAAATTCCTTGCTACTTACTAGGGGACTCATATATACCTGGCTACCTACTGGTGGGCCCTATATACCTAGCTACCTACTGAAAAGCCCCTATATACTTGTCTAGCTACTGGGGCTCTATCTACCTAGCTACTTGGCAGAGCTCTTAATACCTACCTACTGAAGGACACTACATAGCTAGCTATCTACTGGAGGTCTTATTTATGTAGCTAACTTCTGGGGGACCCTAAATACATTATACTTATATATATATACTTACCTAACAAAAAGGGAGCCTAAATACTTACTTAACTATATATATATATATATATATATATATATATATATATATATATATATAAATATATATATATATAATATATTTTATATATATATATATGTTATATCATATCTTCTGAGGGACCCCTAAAATTCCCTATTTACTACTGTGGTGCTCTACCTGCCTTCCAAAGGAGGTCAAAGTACTTTTGTACTTACAATGGGTCCTGTCTGCTTACTAGGGAGGCTAACTTTCTAACTACCAGGGAAGCTACCTACCTATCTACCCAATGGAGATCCTAACAGCCATCTCATCTAATGGGGGCCTACCTTATAAGGGACTGGCTTACATTATGAGGGCCTATCTATTTGCTTAATGGATATTTTACCTATCTAAACAGAAAAGTCTGCCTACTTATTTAATTAATTTTGGAGGGGTAACCTACCTAAAAGGAATGTCTACTTAGTTGTCTGCCTAATCTTAGGAGGGCTACTTACTATATGGGTGTCTACCTATCTACTATATTGGGGTGTCTACCTACTGAACTTCTGGTGGAGCAAATAGGGGAAAGTGAGGAGTCTCAAGTGTTTGTGTTGTAAATTCATCAGGGACAAGTCATGGCTGGGAGAGGTCATCATGGCGGTCTGTACCGGATGGAGGAGAAAAGGAAAAGTGAACAACTACAGTCATATAAGACATGTCCTGTGATACCCTGATTTCAGTGCACTGAAATCACTTAAATGCTATCTACCACTTTATGGTCACTGTTTAGCAGTAATATTGGTTTTAGTGTAATGGTTTATATTCAGTAACAGTATGATGGTATTATTCAGTCACTTAATGCTGTTGATATGTGGTCATGATGTGGTAATATTATCCGATTCTTGTATATTGTTGTTATAGGTAATGTTAGTCTTGGTATATTAACTTAATGAGTAACAGTATGGTGGTATTAGTCACTATATGGTAGTTACGTATATATGTGGTAGTATTATTTGTTCTTTGTAGAGTATCTCACAAAAGTAAGTACAATCCTCATATTTTTTATAAATATTGCTTTATATCTTTTCATGGGACAACACTGAAGATATGACACTTTGATACAATGTAAAGTATTCAGTGTATTGCTGGTTTAACAGTGTAAATTTGTTTTGCCCTCAAAACTCAACACACATTAATATCTAAACTTCTGGAAAAAATGAGTACACCCTAAAGTGAAAATGGACAAATTGTTCCCAAAGTGCCAATATTTTTTATGGCCACCATTATTTTCTATCACTGCTTTAACTCTTTTGGACATGGAGTTCACAAGATCTTCGCAGGTTGCCACTGAAACCTCTTCCACTCATGATGACATCACAGAGCTGGTGGATGTTAGAGACCTTGCACTCCTCTACTTTCCATTTGGAGCTGTGTTATCATTTTGGAATATTGCCCTGCAGCCCAGTTTCCAAAGGGAGAGGATCATGCTCTGTTTCTGTATGTCTCAGTTCATGTTGGCACTTGTGAATTCTTCAACCAACTATAGCACTCCACAGCCGGCAGCACTCATGCAGCCCCGAACTGTGACACTTCCGTCTTTGTTCTCCTCAACACACGCTTGACACCATCTGAACCAAATATGTTTATCTTGGTCTCATCAGACCACAGCACATGATTCCAGTAATCCCTGTGCTTAGTCTGTTTGTCTTCAGCAAACTATCTGCGGGTCTCTTGTGCATTATTTTTAGAAGAGACTTACATCTGGGACAACAGACATGCAGATCAGTTTGATGTAGTTTGCAACGTATGGTCTGAGCACTGACAGGCTGACCCCCCAACTCTTTAGCCTCAGCAGCAATGCTGGCAGAACTTGAAATGACAATCTCTGGATATGACATTTAGCATGTGCACTTAACTTCTTTGGTCGATTATGGTGAGGCCTGATCTGAGTGGAACCTGTCTTGTTAATCCACTTTATAGTCTTGGACACCGTGCTGCAGCTCAGTTTCATGGTGTTGGTAATCTTCTTATAGCCTAGGCCATCTTTATATAGAGCAACAATTCTTTTTTTCAGATCCTCAGACAGTTGTTTGCAATGAGGTACATGTTGAATTTTGAGTGAACTGTATTAGAGAGTGTAATGAGCAATAACAACAAATTTAACATACCTGCTCCCTATTTACACCTGAGACAGAATAACACTAACGAGTCACATGACACTGAGGAGGAAAAAAGGCTAATTGGACACAATTTAATTTTCATTTAAGGGTGTATTTACTTTTTTGCCAGCGGTTTAGACATTGATGACTGTGTGTTGAGTTATTTTGAGGGCACACCAAATTTACACTGTTAAAGAAGCTACACACTGACTAATTTACATTGTATCAAAGTGTCATATCTTTAGTGTTGTACAATGAAAAGATATAATAAAATATTTAAAAAAAATCTCACTTTTGTGAGATACTGTACTGTATATTGTTATTTGCGATATTGGACTTGGTATACTGTTTTGGTCAGTAACATTATGAAGGTATTAGTCATTAGTGCGGTGATAATGTATACTTGCTTACTTACTGATACAGATAACATGTTAATTACATTGTACGGTGTAAACTCCAACAAAAACAAAACCCCAAAACAATGGCGCAATTTTATTTTTTATTTGTTCACCCCACCAATATTTTTTTTTGGGTGGGAAGGGGGCAGACTCTTTGACTATATGGGGCCCTGCAATTTCTGATGGCAACCCTGGCTGTAATGACTAGAGATGGGCGAATTGATTCTAACGAAGTGGAATTCATTTAGAATTTCAGGAAAACTTCGGTTCGGAACGAAGTCGAACTTTGGGGTACTTCGCGTGAACGAAGGGGTGCTTTTGAATTTATAAAATGGCTGCGAGCACATGGCGTTTTCATGGGGCAAAGAACTCTGGGGGGAAAGAAGGGCATAGCCCTGCATGACATGTGCAGAGATGAAGCCAACAGAGACCGCGGGATTCTGTGACGTCACCACACATATAAGTCCGGGCGCGACGCTGGGAGCTCATACCGCTCTTTTCTGTACTGATTAGGGAAGGGGGGGGGCCCCCGGCTGCTTAGGATATCTCATACTAAAGAAACCTTTTTTTTAAAAATAAAAAGAAATTTTTTGGGGGGGCCCCACACCCTTGGGTCTCAGAAAATTTTGCTTCCCCAAAACTTTTTTTACCTTTCTGTTTTTTGGTGGGGTACTGGACTAAAAGCCCCTTTGTGCGTCCCCCGCAGCTGCATTTTAACTTTTTAAAAATTGCTATCTGCCCCCCACCCCCACCAATTGAAGACCCAAAAGGGGTTGTGTAAGCCTGTTCTTTTGGTTTGTTTTCCCTTTTAAAAAGAAAGGGGCCTTTTTTTAACAATACAAAAAACCACTTCACTTTTGGCTGCTCAATTCTTTTGGCGCAATTTACAATCCAGGGGTTAATTAAGCGTTTTTCTGCTGCCGTGGTGACTAAAAAAAACCCCTTTTATTTAAACACCCCCCCCCAAAAAAAATACATTTTTTCCCCCTGTAGAAAAATTTCCCAAAACCAAAGCAAAGGGTTAATTACAAATTTTTTTTTTTTCTCTTGTTGGTAGCGAAAAAAACACGACATTGAAAAACCCCGCAAAAATTTCTCGTGTTTTTTTGGCCCCTCAATTCTTTTTTGCGCAATTTACTTTCCAAATTTTTTTAACAAATTTTTTTTTCCTGCAGTTTTTACTCATTTAAAAGAAAATTTTTTTTTTTCCCCCGGGCCACTGAAAAAATTTCCCTGTAGCAAAATTTTTTTCCAAAAGGTTTTAATTAAGCCGTTTGTGCATTTAAAATTCAGAAAAAATACACAGATTTTTTAAAAAGGGCAAAATTACAATCAATTTTTTCCCGGCCCTTTATTGTGGGGGCGAAAAATTTAAAAACCCAAAAGGTTTTAACCCAAAAATTTCTTAGGGGGTTTCATTTTGGATTTCCAAATACGGGGTGTGTTTTTATCAAAACAGAACCCTTTCAAAAAAACATGCTGTACAATTTAAAAAAAACAGTTTTTCCCAGACAGAGAGTGGCGGCCCCTTCCCCTCCCCCGATTGGCAGGGGCAAAAAAACATTCCCCAAGGCCCGGGTCCCCAGCAAAACACGGGACGTCGCAGCAGGGGGTTTCCTCCTCGGTGCCACAACTGCCGCTGTAAATCTACGGCCTGTGGCTAAACCAAGAAACCCCAAAGGGGTTTTCTTGTTTGGGTTGCCCTAGGTCCCCCCCATTTTCCCCCCCAATTTACTCTGAAAACCCCCAAACCCCGGGTTTTCCCGGGGGAAAAACGTCAAAACAAAACCCCTTATTTTTGAAAGGGGCCCGGGAGGGGGTCAGGGGCCCTCCCCTGTCCTCAACCCGCCTTTTGTCCCCTTTTGGTTCCCTCGGGCCCAAAATCTACTATGTGGTCTGGGCTCAGCGCCACTATATAGCGAGGATGAACAATTTTAGGGGGCCCGCAGCAGCTACTTGGGAAACAAAGAAAAGGGGGCCAATCTCCCTCCCCCCTTTTTTGCAGGAGGGGGGGCAAAAATATAGATGTTGAAAAGGGCCAAAGGGGGTCCCCCGGGGGTTTTGGGAGGGGTTTTAGCCCCCTCCCTACCAAGACCCCGGGGATGAAAAGGGCAGCAATTTACGAAGAAACACAAATAGATTATGAGTAGCCGGGCCGCACTTGGAGCCGGGGGAAGGGAAGGGCTTTATCAAAACGTCATGAAAAAGGGGGGCGGGCAGCTTGCGCGTCAGGCAAAACAGCGCAGGGCCCGAAAATGGGTTTTGGTTTTCCCTGAGGGCAGCAGGGTACAGAGTGGGGAGGGTTTTGGGAGCCAGTGGGGCCCCGTGGAAAAAAAAAACCCGCTTTTACAAGGGCCAAAAAAAGTAAACGGCACAGAGGGTCAGCGAGGGAGCGGGGGGTAGTAGGGCTCTCAGTGCGGACGGGTTGGCGGGAAAATCCCCCATACTCCCCCCCGGGGGTGTGGCAGTTTCCCTTTGGGAAGAAAACCCCCGGGGGAAACTTTAAAAATGGGTAAAATTTAGAATCTGTTTGGGGAGAAAAATGAAGCGGGCCAGGGGGCTAAATTTTTGGGGGCCAAAGGCCCCCCCGGGCAAAACATTCAGCGTCAAACCCTCTGGTGGCCCCGGTAGAAACGGGGTCAATGTTTTGGGTCCCCTCCTGTCGCCGCAGCAAAGCAGCAGCAGGGGCCCCCAAATTTGGGAACGCATGCCATTGGCAAGGGCCCTTTAAGGGGTCCCAAACCAAACCCCTGCAGGGAAAGGGGGGTTTCCTTTTGGGGCAAAACATTCCCCGGCCCCGAAAGCTACCCCCATGGGGGCCCCGTAGTCCCCCCGATTTTCCAAAAAGAAAAACAGTATGTGTCCAACCCTCCTAAGGTTTCAACTCTGACCATCTCCTGTCCAAGTTGGGTTTTTTGGGACTTGCAAATCCCTCCCCCCTTTTCCCCAAAAGAAAGGGTCTGTACCGTTTTTAAAGAAACTAATGGCCCTTTTGCGAGCCAAGATGGAAAATTCCCCAAACCGGGAATTTTTTCCCCTTTTTCCCAAAAAAAAAACAGTACCCCCAACCCTTCCAAAAAATATGTAAAACAGAAGGTGGGCCCCGTCCTCCTTTAGCATATCGGTTTTTTTTCCCAAAGGGGCCCCCGTGTAGTGGGGGACTCTGGACTGTAACAAAAAGTCAAGGCCAGTACATGTCCTTTTTTAAAGGCCCACTGGGGAAAATTTTCTTCCCCGCCCAAGGGGATTACCCCAAAAACTTTGGGGCAGGAACCCCCCCTTTTCCCCCCCCCCCCCACGTTGCAAAAAAACCCCCCCAACGGCGGGCTCCTGGGAAACCAAAATTTTCCCCCCCCTCCTCCTCCTTCCCCACCACCCCACCATCCCCCAGGGGCCCCCCCACAAGGGGAACATTCTCCATCGGGGGGGCCACATGGGGGGTAGGGGCCCCAGGGGGGGTGGGGCACAAAAAGGGGTTCTAAACCTGGCCTTTTGCCCTTCGGGCAAGGGGTGGGGGCACAGGGGGGAAGGGGGGGAAACTGGGTTTTACGGGCATGGGAGGGGAAGGGGTGGATGGGTTTTTTCTTCCCCCCCGTGGCCCAAATGCAAATTTTTAAAATGGTGAAGGGGGGGGAAAAAGGAAGGGAAATGGGGGGTTCCGGGGGGTGGGATTTTGGGGAAAGTTAAGGGTGGAAAGGGGATTTGGGGGGGTTTTAAGGGGTTGGGGGAAAAGGGTTTGGGGGTTTTAATGTTTTGAAGTTTGGGGAAAAAGGAGGAAATGGTAATTTAATTTTATTATTTTTAAAAAAAAATTGGGGTTTTAGGGAAAAAAGGAAAAAAATCCTTTTTAAGAAAAGGATTTTTCCTCCCCCGGGGTTTGGGAAAAGCCCGCACCCTTTGGGCCGGGGGGTTGGGATAACAGAGAAAGGCCATTAAAGATTTTTTGATGACCCCGGCGGGCCAAAAGGGACTCCCCCCCGTGTAACTTTGATTCACCCCGGGGGCAGCTCATGCATGAAAACCTGCCGTTTTTGAGGGGATTCGAGGGGGGCCACTTATTTTTCAGGGTTTGCCAGGACTATGGGATGAATAAAAAAGCCCCTTCCACTCTTCCCTTTTCCTGGAACAGATTGGGTGAAAAAACTGTTTTAGGGGAGGGACTGAAGGAAAAGGGCCCACTAAAATAACTCTCGCACCACATGAGTCCGGTGGGGACTGAAAAAGGGGGGAGGAGGAAAGGAAAATTGGAAAGGGGGAAACATTTTCTGGGGAAATGAGGGGGATTTTTTAACCCCCCCTTTACAAAAGAAAGGAGCAGGAGCACTGGGGGAGGAAGAAAGGGGTTGAGGAAGAGGGGGCCCAAAGACCAGCAAGCAAAACCCTGGCATATACAGTGGAGATGGAGGGCCGGGAACCCCTCGGATTTACTTTGGCAGGGTGGCCCGCAAATCTGATTTGCCCGGCTAGTTTACACCGGAAAAGCCCGCAAACCGGCAGAGGATGACTTCTGGCTCTCCCCCCCTATTGGACCCCCATCCATCCCTCGCTACACCGGTCCAAAATGGGAGCTTTTATTTTTTTTTCCCAGCTATTCAGAGGGAGGACAAACTCACATACTATAGGGAAATTCCATCCTTAGTCCATTGGGGGGCCGCTGTCTATATGAGCGCAAACGTCCCATACCTCTGACAGGTCTGACCAGGGGTTTCCTTCAGGCGCTTCATTTACTACTTCGTACTGTACTACTCCTACTTGCCGCAGCTGCTGGGGAAGGTGGGGGGGGGGGGAGTAGGAGCAGTACCAGCTCCATGCAGCAATCAAAGCCTAAGTCCTGGAGTCAATGATGAGCAGCTTCCTTCATCCATCACCCGCCAGTGAGGAGGCAATCGCACAGCAGCAGCAGCCAGCAGGACCTGAGCAGCACCCTGAACCAACCGGTCGTGGCCTACTTGTACAAGTACTCTGCCCACCATGTTAGAAATCCGCGGACTATTGGGCAGGGCCAAACTGGATGTGTGGTCCGCAACTTGCCGAGTTTGAAGTGGAGAACGGTCTGTCCTCCCGGCCAGTAAGTTGGCAATAGAGTGGTGTTAGTGCGGCGGGGGGGCCATCGTTACCCCAAGTAGAACCCGCTTGTCCATGGGAAATGTGGAATGGACTGACCTTGTCGAGATGAATAGCGCGTGGACTGGGGCCCGATAGCATACACCAATGCCTGAGGCGTCAGACTACATTTCAGCCATGACCGCCTCACCCAAACTGTGAGAAAAGAGTCTGGGTTCAAACTACCTGCCTCAGCCACTATCTGATGCTGTGCCGCGGACCTGCCCTGATGCCAACCATCTGCTGACCAATGATCTCCATCTGCCACCAACCAATCTTTAAACCAGGGACTGGTAATTTTCACCCGACCTCACACTCTGTCATTGTGCCACTCTCCGTCTGACCTCATACTGGCTGGCATGCTGTTGCTGGGTGCCAGTGACATCCACACTGTGTCCATTGTTTCCACTCACTGACCTCATCCATTGACCTCATGCTGATGCTTTTCTGCCGCCGCTACCTCCACTTGACTGTCATTGTGCCACTCTGTGTGACCTACATCCAGTTTTTGCCACCTCCAAGAATGTGATTTGTGCCACTTTTCTGACCTCATGCTGCTGCTGCTGCTGCTGCCATAACCTACACTACTGTGTCATTGTGCCACTCGTGCCTACTCCTTTTTTTGCGCCACTTCCGAGAATGTCATTGTGCCACTGTCCTGACCTCATGCTGCTGCTGTGGCTGCTGCCCAGTAACCTACGACACTGAGACTTTGTGCCACTTCTGTGCCTACTCCTGTTTTTGCCACCCCCTCCAGAATGTCCATTGTTGCCACTCTCTACCTCAAGCTGTTGCTTGCTGTCACTTCCAACTCCGCTGTAATTGGCCACTCTGTGGCCTATACTACTGTTTTGAACACACCTAGAGAATGTCATTGTGCCACTGTCCCTGACCTCAGCTGCTGGCCACCGGCACCTCACTCTCTGTCATTGTGCCACGCGTTGTGGCCTACTTCATTTTTGTTGCCAACCTACAGAATGACTTTGTGCTACTGTCCTGACCTTCATTATGCTGCTGCACCGTCACCTCCACTCTCTGTCATTGAGCCACTCCTAGTGCCTACTAACTACTGTTTTTGCCACCACTACCAGAATGGTCATTGTGCCACTGGACTACCTCATACTGCTGCTGCTGATGACGTACACACCACTGGTCATTGTGCCACTGTCTGACCTCATGCTGCTGCTGTGCTGCTGCCGTGACCTACAACACTGTGTCATTGTCCCCCACTCTTGGCCTACCCCCTGTTTTTGCCCACCTTAGAATGTCATTTTTGCCACTGTCTGACCTGCTCTGCTGCTGTTGATGCCGTCAACCCCCACAACTGTGCATTGTGCCACTTTGGGGCCAAACCCCGTTTTTGCCCCTCCGAATGTCTTTGTGCCACTGTTACCTCATGCTGCTGCGTGGTGCTGCCGAAACCCTACCACTGTGCATTGTGCACTCGGGGGCCTGTCCTGTTTTTGCCACCCCAGAATGTCATTGTGCCCTCTTGCCCTATGCTGTTGTGGCTGCGCCGTCAATCTCCCCCTCTGTCACTGAGTTCCCACCTAGCCCTCAGTTTGTTTTTTTCCCAGCTGTCGTTTCCCATGATTTTATAGGCAAATTTCCCCCTTCAGTTTTTTGGTCATTTTCCCCTCTTAAGGGGCCCGGGGGAATTTTTAGTGAAGCGTTCAAAGAGCGGCGGAGTATGTGCTGTCATACTAAAACACAAAAATTGTATGAAGCCCAAACCCAAGTCCCTTGCAATTTCAGCATGGCACAACGTTTTACAGCACCTGCAGGTCTTGCAGCCGGGAAAAATACTGTTTTTAAGGATTGTCCCGAAGCAAATTTGGGCCGAATTTTTTTTGTGGGAAATTCGGGGAAAGTGACCGAACCCCAATTTTTTGAAAATTCGCCCATCTCTAGTAATGACACATATACAGTTGAAAATTGGAAGACTAGTGCCAGATGGCCCAATGCAGGAGCAACATTTGGACTAAGGTTACAGTGGCACTGCTGCTGAAACTTATTGAAAGGCGTTGTTATTAAAAAGATAGTCCCTTTTTAAAACCCTGTGGAAACAATAAACTATATGGTTCTGTAAAATATTTTGAATCCCTAAAGTTTTTCATATAGTAGATGCAATGATAACCCTTTAAGATGCAACTGATTATTTAAAAACTCAATAAATATAATGTTTAAAAAATTTTGTGCTTTAGGAAACATCAAATAAAGGTATCATTCCTACTACTGAAACAGACCTTATGCATTAAAACTTTAAAGTAAACATTTGAAAATAATTTTAAAGAGATTGTACCAGGTTTTTTTTTCCTCTAAAAGAAAAGTACTGATTGAAACACATTTAATAATGAACATCTCTTTTTACTGTAATAAATATTTATTTTTATGAAGGGCCTAAAAAACTTGCTTTCTCCACCTTTTTCCATTTTTGTTTTTTTCTCAACAAAATTAAACTGAAGCTGTAATCAGCATTAGTTTCTCAGACCTTTGGATTGCATCACTCTCTATTCATTTAAATCGGTAATAAAAAAACTTTTAAAGCCAATTAAAATCAAAATAACCACTTCAAACAGCCGTGTATTGAAAACCAAATTTTAGTAAATAAGGTACGCATTACAAAAAAACAGGGGGGTGGATTATGAGGATGAGCAATTTATTCATTGATGTAAAATTAAATTTTGCCCCAATTTAAAGTTAATACTCAAAAGGGTTGGTTTTTCTTTCTTTAAAGTTTTATTTTTATGTTTCATTTAAAAACTGTTTTATGCTCATTTGATATGAGAAGAGGGTCACGTAATTAAATAAGTACATTTATTCTAATGCATTATTATTTTATGTTGTGAATTAGGAATTAATTATTGGATGATTATAATAGTAATCTCCACAAATAATATTTTTTACTCTAACAAAGTGAATGATTTTTGGAAGAATCTGTTAGTTAGAGATTTTTTTTTCAAAGGAAAAAGAGATTTTCTATTTTGAATTATTTTCTTTACAAATGTTTTGGTAAAATTAAATAAAGGGGGTTTATTTATACCCTAAATTTGGGTAGAATATTTTACAGTGTATTTTTTGGGCAAAAATTTTTCCCTATTTCTATAATTTAGGGATTTTTAAGTTTAAATCCTGAAATTTGGAAGCACATTAAGCATGCATCTTACTATAGATCTGTGCAACCTCTGAGTTTTAGGCAGCCAAAAATATTTGGCCTTTTGGGTTTTGTTCCCCCAAAATTCCAAAAACCTTTTGCAGGATTAAAATTTCTTTTTGGAGAAAAACCCCGTAAAGGGATTCAGGATTATAGGTTGTGCAAATGCTCCAAAGGCAAAATTGAAAAAAAGGAATCCCGAGAAAAGAAATAGATTTTTGGTGAAGTTTGTGGGAGTTTGGGATCCAAATTAAAAGCAAGCAAGTGCACGTATTTTTGCAAACCAGCTTCACAATGAGGAGGAAGAGAGTTCAGGGGGTGAAAGAATGGTGTGGTTTAAAATCCCAAACCCAAATTTTTTTGAATTTTTTTAAAATTTTATATCCCCCAAAAAATTTTTTTTGGGAAAAAAAAAAAGGGGTAGGATGAGGAAGGTTGCAAACAGGTAAAAAGCGCTTGGCATGGCCCAAAAAAGCCAATTTTCTGTTAAAATTTTATCCGCCCAAAGAGCCTTTAAAAACAAGGGTGATCATGTTTTAAGCCAAAGCTAGGGAACTTTCCCAGGCCCAAAAAAAGCTTTCTATCTGTAGATATTTGTTTTGGGTATTTTTCCCTTGTCGAAACAGGGTTCTTGGGGCCCAAGGGGAAAAAGTCCTTAAAGGAGTGTTTTCCCCCCCAGGGTTTCCCAAAAAATTGCATGAAAGAAAATTTTCTGTCCCCTTCCCGGTTTAAATAATTTGCATAAACTCCCTGCCTTTTTACGCATAAGCTCCCTTTCTTTCAGATGTAATTAGATTTGATTAGCTTTTCAAAAATTTAAATTTAAGGACTTCTTATTTTGATCCCCAAAACAAAAAACCCTAAATTTTTCAGAAGGTGTTTTTCCTTTAGATAAATCCCCGCTTTTTTACTGTCGGAAACAAAAGGACACTGACTGACACTGCCCACCCCCGGTTAAAGACTCACTCTCTGTTATTCATTTAACAAAACCAAACCCCGGGGAGATTTTTTTTACAGGTCAGTTACGGGGGGAACTGAAAAAAGCCAGGGGGGGGTAATTTAAATTTACTTGTATCTCTTTTGGGAAAACAGAGGAAAAAAATGCAATATATTTGGGAAATAAAAATCTTTATTTTTTTGTTCCCTTTCAAATTTTTTAAAGCTATTTTTTTGTAGCGAGGGCAAACCCCTTTTTTTTTTTTTTTTTTAGTTCTTGGGGGTAATGTTAAACTTTGGGGAAAAAAAATATAAAGGTGTTTGGAGACCCATTTTTGTCTTTTAAAGCCCCAGGAGAATATGCAAATAGGCTTTAGGGGAAAAAGCTAGTTTAACAGTCACATTCTAAACCCCTTAAAAAGCTTGCAAAAAATGAATGGAGAAAATTTTCCCCTTAAAGGGTTAAAAAACCCCCCGGGCATGTTTCCCAAAGGGTTTTGTGCATTGGAAAATGACCCGTAAAAGGGAAAGCCTTTATTCCCAAAGGTTGGGCAACGGGGGTTTTGTTATTTTTTTTCAAGTCTTTTTTTCCTTTGTATATTCCATGCCCCATTTTTCCATTTTGGGGTTTTTTCTACAACGAATTACTTGGCTTTTTTGCAAGTACTTAATGTTCCTTTTTTCAGGGTTTACCAAAAAAATTTTTTCCGGGTTTTTTTTTTTTAAAAATTTCTAAAAAAACTATGTGTTGGGTTTAAAAATTTTAAATAGTCCCCGTTTGTCTAGGGCCTGTACCTAAAAAAGAAACTAAAAAACCCCCCATAAACCCAGGTCTCTTTTAAATTTTTATTTGTTCTAAATTTTTGAGCCCCAAACATTAGGGACCCGAAACCCAACCAAAATTTGACTTTTGGGGGTCCCCTTTTGGGTTGTTCAACGACCTTTTGAGAAACGTTTTAAGGATCCGCAAAAAAAGGATTTTTAACAATTGGTTTTAGGTGGGGTTTTTCATTGGTTCAATGGCAAAAACGCATCGTGTTTTTTCCCAAAAGGAGATCAGTGAAAGTGCTTTTTTGAAAATCTCCTGCCCCTGCGCTTTTTTTCCAACCCTTAAAAAATTGACAAAGTCAATTTTTCTTTTCGTTTTACGCAAAATGGGAAAACCCATAGGGAGATAATGGAGTCGTTTTGGACCCGTTTCCCAAAAACGTCCAAAACTTTTCCCGGGTACGTTTTCGTTGCGTTTTTCATCCTGAAAGCGGAGCGGGGAAAAAAAACGGGAGTGGGCGGCCGGGGGGGGGAAAAGCAAGTGAGCGGCGGGGCTGGATCGCAGATGAGCGGGGAACGGCGAAAGCGGGGGGTGCAGGAGATTTTTTTAAATTTTCAGCCGGGGGGTTTCGGGCCCGGGTTTGGGTTGAAAGGGGAGCGCCGGCGGTGGGGAGATTTTTAAATTTTGGGGCGAGGTGCGGCTGCGGCGAGGTGGGGAGATTTGAATTTGGGGCGAGGTTTCGGCGGGGAGGTGCGGGAAAATTTTTAAACGGAGCGGGTGTGGCGGCTGGATTTCAGGGGGTTTGCGGGGGCGGGTGGGGAGATTTGAATCGGAGGAGGTGTGGCGGCTTTGGAAATTTCAGGGGGTTGGGGGGGGGGGAGGTGCGGGAGATTTGAATTTTAGGAGGTTTCGGCGGCGGGAGGTGCGGGAGATTTTAATTTTGGGGCCCAAAGGGGCGGTGGTGGATTGCAGGGGGGACCCGGCGAACAGCGGGGGGGGGGGCGTTTCTGTGGATAGAGGTGTTGGGCTGTGCTGGGGCTTTAAGGGGGTTTTGGGGTGTGTGATTTGAGGGGGTCGGGGGTGTGCTGACTAGGGTGTCGGGCCCGTGCTGAATAGAGGTGTCGGGCTGTGCTGTTTTTTGGTGTCCCGGGGTGTGTGACTAGAGGTGTCGGGGGTGTGTGCTAGGAGGGGGTGGGCTGTGGACTGAGGTGTCGGGATGTTTCCCGGCTAGAGGTGTCGGGCCCGTGTGATAGGGGTTTCGGCGGGAGAATAAGGGGGTCGGGCGTGGGGAAAACTAAGAAGAGGGCGGGCTGTGGAGAGGAGGGTAGTGTTGAACGATTATTATCGGGCAAAGTTGAAATCGGACGGTATTTTGTTGATCGAATTTTTTTTGATCAACAAAAATTTTTGGGGTTTAAAAAACTGTACCTTTAATCTTTTTAATATCGCGCCTTTTTGGCCCTTCCTTTTTTTTGGCGGACCGCAAATCAAATTACAGAATAGAGCAGGGTGAATGTGTGTGCGAAAGTCATGGATGGGATCGTTGTGGGTTTCGATTGGCTGGGAAAAATCACATGGGCCCCGTTTTTTTCATAGAACAGCCCTTGCTGTTCCCTATCCGTGTTTGTCAGGGGTCTTTTAAAAATAGGGTGCCCCTCTGGCCCCCTTGTCAAAAAGGGGCCCGCAAAACCCTCAAATGAAAATTTTCTTTTTTTACAGAGAAGCTCTACTTTTAGCTGTGATCCTTAGAACTTTTGTTAGATCAGAGATTTGCGATTTTAGGTTTGTTTTGGCAGAGGGGAATTTTTTAAAGGAATTTCAACCCCTGTAAATTTAGGGGGGGGGGGGGGCCCGCCCGGGGGAAACCCCGACAAACTTATAAAGGATACTGGAATTGTTCAGCCAAAAACTTTGTTTAGACATTTTATTGCCTTTATATTGGTTTTCAGAGGGTTTTCTAGGTTTAAATGGGTCTATTTGTTAGGTGCAAAAAATCCCCTTTTATTTTCAGTATACATTTTTATGTGTTTTTTTTTCAAAATTTTTCCCAGTCCCGCTTTGTTTATAGGGGCCACTTGGAGGGTTTTTAATTTTTAAACCTGAAAATTTGTAGTCAAAACAGGTGTACTTTATAAATTTCCCAAAATACTTTTTAAAAATCCGTTTACATTTAGCCGGGTTTTTTTCCTTTTTGGGGCGTCAAGCTTTGTTGATAGAGCTACTTTGAGTTTTTTAAATTTTAATACAGCAATTTTGTAGTCCCCAGGTGAATTGATTGGTGCCCAAAAAATACCTTTTATTTTTCCCGTATACATTTCAGATAAATGTTTTTTTTACTTTGGCGGGCCGCTTTGTTTAGAGCCACCCTTTCAGTTAAATTTGAAAACCAGCAACTTTTTTAGTCACCACAGGTTTTACTTGGGTAGGTGGGAAAATACCCTTTTATTATCCGTTTTACATTTCGACCCGGTGTTTTTTTCCCCTTTGGGGTTTGCCAAAGCTTTGTTGATAGAGTACTTTGCAGTTTAAATTTGAATTTAAACAAATTTTTTTAGTCACCACAGGTGAATTAAGGTGCCAAAATTTCCGTTTTTTTATCCGTATACATTTCAGACGGTGTTTTTTCACTTTTGGTCAGTCAAGCTTTGTTGGGTAGGCTACTTTGCCCGTTAAAAAGTGAATACAGCTATTTTTTAGTCAAACCCAAAAGGGAAATTTATAGGGGCCAAAAAAAAAACCTTTTAATTTTCCCGTATTTTTTTCAGTTCGTGTTTTTTTTACTTTGGCGAGGGAGCTTTTTTGTTTGAGCCCCTTGCAGTTAAAATTTGAATCCAGGGAAAATTTGTAGTCACCAAAAGGGGTAATGATGGGTTTCCAAAAAAAACCTTTTTTTATCCTTTTACTTTTTAGCAGGGATTTTTTTCACCCCTTTTTGGGCAGGGCCAAACTTTGTTTTTTGAGCTACCCTTTTTAGGGAAAAATTTTAAACAGCAGTTTTGTAGTCAAACCCCAGGTGAATTGATAGGGTTTCCCAAAAAATTTCCCCTTTTATTTTCCCCTTTTTACATTTCAGATACATGTTTTTTTTTTACTTTGGCGCAGGCCCCGCCTTTTTGTTTTATAGGGGGCCACCTTTTCAGTTAAAAATTTTAAAACCAGCAAATTTGTATTTTCCCCCAGGTGTACTGGTAGGTGGCCAAAAATTTCCCTTTTTTTTATCCGTTTTTCATTTCAGACAGGTGTTTTTTTTCTTTTTGGGGCAGGGCCCGCTTTGTTGATAGGGGCCCCTTGCAGTTAAATTTGAATCCAGCAAATTTTGTTTGTCATCCCCCCAGGTGTAATGATTGGTGCCCAAAAATTTCCCTTTTTTTATCCGTATACAAATTTTAGCAGGTATTTTTTTCCTTTTGGTCAGCCCAAACTTTGTTAATAGGGTAAATTTGCAGTTAAAATAATTTTTATACAGCAGTTTTTTTAGTCACCCCAGGGGAATTTTAAAAGGGGCCAAAAAAAATTTTTTAACCCCTTTACATTTTAGAAAACATGTTTTTTCCCTTTGGCGGGAGGCCCCGCTTTGTTGATGAGCCACCTTTCAGTTAAAATTTTAATCCCGAACTTTTTAGAACCCCAGGTTTTACTGTTTGGTGGCCCAAAAAATATTTTATTTATCCCCTATAAATTTTAGGAAAGGGGTTTTTTTTTTACTTTTGGTCAGCCAAAACTTTGTTGATAGGCTACTTTGCAGAAAAATTTAAATCCAGCAATTTTGTAGTCCCCACAGGTGATTTGATAGATGCCAAAAATCCCGTTTATTTCCGTAAAATTTTCAGACAGGTGTTTTTTCACTTTTGGCGTCAAGCTTTGTGATAGAGCACTTGCAGTTAAATGTAAATACAGCAATTTTGTGTCCCCCACGGTAAATTGTAGGTGCCAAAAAATCCTTTTTATCCCGTTAATTTCAGATACGGTTTTTTCACTTTAGGCAGGCAGCTTTGTTGATGGGGCCACCTTCTTTAAAAATTTGACCCAAAAACTTTGTGCACAAGGTGTACTGATGGGTGAAAAAAAAATCCTTTTATTTCCGAAACATTTGACAGGTTTTTTTTCACTTTTGGTCACCCAAAGTTTTGTTGTAGGTACTTTGATTTAAATTTTAATACAGCAATTTTGTGTCCCCCACAGGTGAATTGATAGGTGCAAAAATACCGTTTATTTCCTTTATACATTTCAGACAGGTTTTTTTTTCCTTTTGGTCGTAAAGTTTGTTGATAGAGCTACTTTGCGTTAATTTAAATACAGCAATTTTGTAGTCCCCAAGGGGTGATTGTAGGTCCCAAAATCCGTTTATCACCCGATACATTTCAGACAGGGTTTTTTTCACTTTTGGTCAGTCAAGTTTTGTTGGTACCTGCACTTACATGTAAAAACCAGATTTTTGTTTTGTTTGGGGATTTGAGAATAGCTGTGATCTCTGTTTTTTAATAAGGATTTCCAAAACTTTCCTCCCTTTAAATTTTTATCTTTTGAACAGGAGCAAAATTCCCGGGGGTGGTGCGAGAAAAAGAGGGGGGTAGGCATGAGGGGGTCGGGAGAAGGTGCCCTTCCAGTGTGGCGCAACACGCATGCAGCGGCCCGTCATTTGCAGGCCCGTCGGGCTGTCTGCTTGGTCAGGGCCTGTGAATTCAGTAACAACAGCATCCCCAATTGTTCTTCAGTGGTTAATGCAAACCCGCATCGCAGTCTTCCCCTCGTTCCCCGTCACGGCACAAATGTGTTTCCCGCTCATCGCATCCATCCAACATGAAACGAAGGCAGCCCAAAAGTCAATGTTTTACCCCCACTGTGGATAATCCCTTTTCTGGAGACCTCTTTTATGACAAAAAAGCGGTTGGGGTCAAAAGGCTGTTAAAAGTAAAAAAAGGCCCAAAAAGGATGTTTTCTCTGCTTGACGCCCCGTTACTGATGCCTGAGGAGGGAAAGGAAGCCTCAATCGGCAAAAAATTTCCGGGCGGTCGGGAAGCCTTGCAGGGCCCCCTTGGGTTGTAGCCCCCGGCTTGGATGCAGAATGTCAGGACGACCCAAGTCCCTGTGTTGGTGATGTGATGATGATGATGACTTTTTGGATCCAAAGTGGTTTTTTTCAGGAAATTTTCTTGCGGCGTTCATCATGGACGAGGAGGAAGAGATGGGTAGTGCAGTAGGGGCCCGCCTCAAAAAAGGGGGAGGGCGGTCGCAGAAGTCTGTGTTTGATTTGCCCGCACGGTCAGCGGAAAACCCGCTCCCCACTTACGAGTCAAAAAAAGGGCCAGGACCCCTTAAGGCCTGGGGGCCCACTTTTAGCAAGCCTCTGATTCACCAGAAAGTCTATCCCCCTTTGCTGTAAACGCATAAGTAGGCAAAAAATCTTGGGTTTAACCCACCAAAGTCTTGTCACAGAGCGAAAAGCATGAGTTTTAAATGGAGGAAAATTGGCCAAAAAGGCCAGACCGACGCCGGGCCCCCAACCCCTGTCCACCCCCTTCTCCGCCTCCTCCTCCCGCTTCCGCCTCCACCCCCCCGAGTACCTCAGCACCCCCAGGACCCCCCACCCATTCTCCTTCCACAGTTTTTACGACCCGCACGCCGCAGCGGCCCCGCTAGAGCCAGCCTTTTGTCTTCCAGGTTTGGGAGCAGAAAGAAACTTTTAACCCCCAAAAAAAATCCCAAAGCCAAAAGCCTGAAAGTCGGGATTGCCCGGCTTTTGGCCTTGGAAATGTGGCCCTTTTCCCTTGGTGGACAAGATTGGGTTCCCCCCCACGTCATGGGCCCTTGCCTGCCCCCAATACCGATGCAGGCAGGCTTTCTTTTCCAGAAAGCCCTCCCTGCCCTGGCCCCGCCCCCGTGTCATCTAAAATTTTAAGCGGTTTTTGATCTGTGTCCGGGAAAAGTCCTCTGACCCCGCCATGGACTAGTAAGCCGGCCCAAAAACCCCTTATTCTGTGAAGCTCACTGGTGGTGGGGGGGATGTTTTTTGGGGGTGACGGGGGCTTCAGGCTCGGGCCGTTTAAAAATGGAGGGAGCTGCAGGGCTCTTTCCCCCCCAAAAGGTTCCTTTGGGGTGGCATCACGTGCCAAAAAAAAACCCGGGGACCGTTTTGAAAATGAATCTGTTTGGGGAGACCGTCCACACACAGGTCGGTGCTGTGGACGGCCCCCCTCCGCAACGAGACCCGGCGCTGGGGGGGGAAAAAAGGGAGCCTTTTTGCCAGGGAAGGTTTGGAAAGGGGGTGTCGTTTTAAGGGCAAAATCTGTGGCCCCCCTTAAGTTGGGTGGGCTGGAGCCCCACCCCTTGCCGGGCCCAATGTGATAAACCCCCCTTGGGCGTCCAGAAATTTCAAAGAGCAAAAGGGTTTCTGGACTCCCTGCTGGGGAAGGTCGGGGGTCTGGTTCGCACTTCCCCCCTGTTCGCCCCCCTGCTTGTCCCCCCCCGGGGTGCTTTTCCCGCATCAGCTGGCCCCCCCTTTCAACCGTCTCATTAATGGGGCAACACCCCGGGAAATTTCCCACCCTCCACAGGGCTCCAGGATTTGGGCAGCACCCGCAATGCCATTACGCGTAGAAGTGGACCCCTTGGCATGACAAGCGCGGGGGCCCCCCTCGGGGTTTGAACCCCAACGAGGTGGGGCGGGTGAAAGGGGCTCTGCACCCCCTTGCCATTTTTTAAAGGGGAAGGGCCAAAAAAATTTGGGTCAGTTTTGGTCGACCCCTTGTCAGATTATAAAGCATTGTGGTTTGATCTTAGTTCGGGAAACGATCGTTGGACATTTCTGAAAAAACGGGCCCGCCAGCGTCGGAAAAGGGGGGGGGCGGACCCCAGATGGGGGGAACAGGGGGGCCTTTTTCTCTCCATCAAATTCCACAAGGGGGCCCGCAGTTTCCCCCAATTTTTAAAATCGGTCTTCTTTGGGGGCAGTGGTTGGGGGCCCAAGGGTATTTGAAAAGGCCAACCATCAGCTCTCGGGGTGCATCATCTCAGGCAAGTCGGGCTGTGTTAAAGCTTTTGCCGGGGGGAAAGGGGAGGAGGAGGGGGGGGAATTCCTGGGGCCCCGACTTTTTTACTGATTGTCCCTCCCTTTGGGAAAGAGGTTGGCGCGGAAATTTAAAGGCGGGGGAGGAAGATGAGGAAGATCAGTTTGCTGTGCCCCTCGCCCCCCGAGGCTTGGAAAACCCAAAGGCTCCACCCTTCTCAAAATGAGTGCTTGTTTGCCCCTTTTCCCTCAACTGTTTCCTCGCATTAAGGCCAATAAAAATTAAACCCAAAACAGTTATGGGGGGCCACCCTCCTGGACCCCCGGGTAAAAAACAAAACTCTGAAACTTTCCTTCCCCCCACCCCAAAAGAGAGTAAAAATGGGGAAAATTGGGGGACCTTCGGTTTGGGTTTCAACTGGGGGGTCTTTCTGTTGCTTTCTTTTTTCCCCACTTTCCCCCAAAATTTCAGGGTTTGGGACAACATCAGGGGACGGGGGAAAACCCAGTAGAGTCCCAAAGTAGCCTTTAAGCGCAGCGCAGGAGGGGGGGCGGGAAGCCAATGGGTGCCTTTTGGAAATTCTTTATTTACCCCTTTCCCCCAAATTTGCATGCAAATTGCAGGGAACACATCCAACAACAGGGAACTATTTTTAAAAATCATGGTGCAGGGGACTTTTCTCCCGTTAAATTAACTTCTGGGTCCCCAAAAAATGGAGGAAGGGCCCCCAAGCTTTTTTGGCCACCCCAAAATGGGGTTGGGGTCCTGCCCAGCGGGCCAGAGTCTTTATCTGAGGGGGCCCTTCACCCACAGTTGGGGGGGGAAGTCATTAAAGACAAAAGGGATCCGGCTTTCCACAGATAATGGGGGATCTTTTTTAAATTTCTTCAAGATAAATTTCAGGCAGGGGAATCTCTGATGTTTTTGTCCCCCCAAAATTGCCGAGGTAAAGATTAGTTGCCGGTCTTCTTCCATTCCTTTTCTAAACAGAAATGGCCCCTTTTAAAAAAAACCCTTTTTTTTAAAAAAATGTTTCTTTTTCTTTCTGAAATTTTTTTTTCCCTTTTTTCCCCCTACATTTCTTTTTTTGTGGTTTTGCTGTGAGGGGGGGAATGAAAAAGACAGCAAGGTTTTATGAAAAACCCCGGGTATTCCATTTACTACTTTATTTTAGAAGTTTTCGCATTTTTAAATTTGGTTTGAGGGTCATGTTGCTGTGTTTTTCACCCTTTTTAATTTTTATGGTCCTTTGGAACAGAAATGTGGTTTTTAAGGGGCCCTTTTTCTTCATCCCCCAATTTTTTTTTTAGGGCTGGAAGTCAAATTTTAAAATTTTTGGGGGGTTCTTTGTTGCGGGGGAATACAGCTAAAATTAGGGCCCTTTTGGGAACAAAAAATGGGGGCCTTTTTAAGTTGCTTTTCTCCATAAACAATTTTTAATATTGGTTGAAAAGGGCATATTTTTAATTTTTGGGGGTCATGTTGTGTGAGATACGCTAAAATTTTTGGGTTTCCTTTTGGGAAAACAGAAATGTGGTTTTTAATTTGGGCTTTTCTCCACCCACAATTTTTAAAGTGGCGGGAAAAGTTATTTTTATAATTTTTTGGGGTCATTTTTGGCTGTGAGATACAGCAAATAATCATGGCCCTTTTGGGGAACAAAAATTTGGTTTTTTTGTGGCTTTTTTCCCCTCCCCAAATTTTTAACAGTGGCAAAGAAATAATTTTTAGTATTTTTTGGGGGGTCATGTTGCTGTAAAGATAAAAACAATTTAATTTAAAGGGCCCTTTTTTGGAAAAACGAAAAAATGTGGTTTTTAAAGGTGGCTTTTTCTCCCTCAAAATTTTTTAAAACTGGGGTGAAAAAAGCCCATTTTTTTTTAAATTTTTTGGGCCCTTTGCTGCTTTAAAAATTCAGAAATTTACAAAAGGGGTCCAATTCTAAAATTATTTTTTTTTTTAACCCGAATTTGGTTTTAAAATTTTCAAAAGTGGCTCAAGGGTCTTGTTTTGAATCTTTGGGGGGGGGGAAATTTTTTTTTCCTTTTTAAAAAAAAATTTTTTTAAAAATTTTTTTCTTCACAATTTCCCAAAAAGGGGGGGGGTTTTTTTTTTTTTTTTTTTTGGGGAAAACCCCAAAAAAAAATTTTTTTTTTTAAAAAATTTTTCCCCCTTTTTTTTTTGGGGGGGGCGCAAAAAGGGGGGGGGGGGGGGGGGGCGGGGGGGGGAAAAGGGGGGGGGGGGGGGGGGTGCGCGGGGCGGGGGGGGGGGTGCCGGGGGGGGGGGGGGGGGGGCGGGGGGGTGGGGGGGGGGTGGGGGGGGAGGGAGGGGGAGGCGCGGGGGGGGGGGGGGGGGGGGGGGGGGGGGGGGGGGGGGGAGGGGGGGGCGGGGTGGGGTGAGGGGGGGCGGGGGAAAAGGGGGGGGGGGGGGGGGGGGAAAAGGGGTAAAAGGGGGGAAAAAAGGAAAAAAAAATTTTTTTTGGGGGGAAAAAAATTTTTTAAAATTTTAAAAAATTTTTTTTTTTAAAAAAAAAAAAAAAAAGAAAAGGGGGGCCCTTTTTAAAAGGGGGGGGGGTTTTTTCCCCCAAAAATTTTTTTAAAAAGCTTAAACTTTTTTTTTCCAAAAAAATTTTTTTTGAAAATTTTGGGGGGGGGTTGGGGACCCAAAAAAAAGGGGGGGCCCCCCTGGGGAAAAAAAAAAAAAAAAAGGGAAGGGGGGGGGCCCCCCGGGGGGGGGGCCCCCGGGGGGGTTTGGGGGGGGAAAAATTTTTAAAATTTTTTTTTTTTAAAAAGGTTTTTTTTAATTTTCCCAAAACCCCCCCCTGGTTTTTCCCTTTTGGGTTTTTTTGGGGTTTTTAAAAAGGGGGGGAAAACCCCCCCGGGGGGGCCCCCCCCAAAAAAAAAAAGGGGGAAAAAAAAAAGGAAAGGGGGCCCCCCCTTTTTAAAGGGGGGGGCCCCAAAAAATTTTTTGGGGGTGGGGGGTTTTTTTTTGGGGGGGGCCCCTTTTTAAAATTTTTAAAAAAACCCTTTTTAAAAAAAGGGGGGTTTTTTTTTTTAAATTAAAAAAACCCCCGGGGGGTTTTTTAAAAAAAATTTAAAAAAATTTTTGGGGAAAAATTTTTTCCCCCTTTTTAAAAAAGGTTTTAAAAAAAAAATTTTGGGGGTTTTTTAAAAAAAATTTTTTTGGGGGAATTTTGGGAAACCGGAAAAAAATTTTTTTTAAAAAAAAATTTTTTTTTTGAATTTTTTTTGATTTTTTTGGGGGGGGGCCAAAAAAAACCCCCCTTTTTTTAAAAAAATAAGGGGGTTTTAAAAAAAAAGGGGGAAAAAAAAAAAAAAATTTTTTTTTAAAAATTTTTTTTAAAAAATTTAACCAAAAAATTTTTTTAAAAAAAGGGTTTAAAAAATTTTTTTTGGGCCTTTTTAAAACCCTTTTGGGGTTTTTCGGGGGGGAAAAAAAACCCTTTTTAAAAATTTTTTGGGGGTTTTTTTTTTAAAAAATTTTCCGGGGGAAAAATTTTCCCCCTTTGGGGCCCCCCGGGGGCGTCCGGAAAAAAAAAAAAAAAATTTTTTCCCCCTTTTTTTTGGGGGGGGTTTTTTGGGGGGGTTTTCGGGCCGGGCCCGTTTTTAACCCTTCAACTAAAATGGTGGTTTAAAACCCCCTTTTTTTTTTTAATTTTGTGGGTCAAAAGGGGGTTTTTTAAAGGGTTGGGGAAAAAGGAATTTGGGGGAATAAAAATTTTTGGGGGCCCCCTTTTTTTTTTTTAAAGGGTTTTTTTTTTCCGGGACCCAAAAATTTTTTCCCCCCTTTTAAAGGGTTTTTTTCCCTTTTTTTTTTTTCTTTTAAGGGGGGTTTTTTGGTTTTTGCCCAAAAAATTTTATTTTTTTAAAAAAAAAAATTTTTTTTTTTTAAAAAAATTTTTTTGGGTTTAAATTTTTGGGGAAACCGGGTTTTGGGGGGGGTTTTTAAAAATTTTTTTTCCTTTTTTTTGGGGGTTTTTTTTCCCCTTTTTTTTTTTTGGGGGGGGTTTTTTTTTTTTTTCCCGGGGGGGGGAAAAAAGGGGGTTTTCCCCCCAAAAAATTTTTTTTTGGGTTTTTTTTTTAAAATTTTTTAAAAAGGTTCGGGACCGGGAAAAAAAGGGGTTAAAATTGGGAAACCCCTTTTTTTGGAAATTTTTTTGGGGGGGAATTTTAAAAAAATTTTAAAAAAAAAAAAGGGGGTTTTTTTTTTGGTTTTTAAAAATTTTTTGGGGGGAAAAAAAAAAGGGGGGGGAAAACCCTTTCCCCCCCTTTTTTAAAAAAGGGGGGGTTTTTTTTTTTTTAAATTTTAAAAAAATTTTTTCCAAAAGGGGTTTTTTTTTGGGGCCCCCCCGGGGGGAAAAAAAAAACCCCTAATAAATAAAAAAGGGGTTTTTTAAAAAGGGGGGGTTTTTTAAAATTTTTTTAAAAAAAAAACCAAAAATTTTTTTTTCCCCCTTTTGGGGGCCTTTAGGGTTTTTTTTTTAAAAAAACCCAAAAAAAAAAATTTTTTTGCCCTCAAAAATTTTGGGGTTTTTGGGGGTTTTTTTTAAAAAAAATAAAAATTTTTTTTTGGGTTTTTTTGGGTTTTGGGGGGGAAAAAAAATTTTAAATTTTTTTAATTTTTTAAATTTTTTTAAAAATTTTTTAAAATTTTTTTTTTTTTTTTTAAAAAAAAAAATTTTAAAAAAAAGAATTTAAAAATTTAAAAATTTTTTTTAAAAAAAAAATTTTTTTTTTTTTGGGTTTTAAAAAATTTTTTTTTAATTTTGGAAATTTTTTAAAAAAAACCCCTTTTTTTTGGAAAAAAAGGGGGGGTTTTTGGGAAAAAGGGGGGAAAAAAAGGGGGGGGTTTTTTTTCCCGGGTTTTTTTTTAACCGTTTTTGGGGGGGAAACCGCTTTTAGATGCCTTTTCAATGTCAAAAACGGATCCGTAAAAAGGATCCAAAACGCCGTGTGAACAAGCCCTTAAATGCATAATTTGCTGTTTGTTTTGATTGATTTTGTTGAAATGAAAAAAATGCATGTTCACAATGGATAGATACTGTGGATTTTCCAGAATGGGCTATCAAGGGGGAAATCCAAAGAAATTTTACATAGTAAAAAATGGTTTTTTTGAAGGTATACTTCCAAAAAAGGGAGTTTGTGACACTATTTTTTTCCCTATGTCTCTGTCAGAAGCACAGTGATGGGAATTAATTCACCCCACAGACTAATAGAACAGGTGGAGTCTTTAAAATTTAAAATAAGTATAAAAAACACCACCGGGGACTTCATCCCTAGGTTTTGTCTTCCAAGGGAATGTGGGGAAGTTGGATATGAAACTGACTCTTTAGTAAACAGTACTCACATTGGGGGGTTTTTTGGCTTTTTTTGAAATTCGGATAAAAAATGACATATCTTGCTTTTTTAATGAACCAATGAAATATCTCTTAACTTTAAAAAGCACAATCCAACTTTTCAATGTTTCAGTACTTTTTTTTTTAAATTTTTTTGACTCTAAAAAGGAATTAAGGGCAAAATTACAACAATTTTAATTCCTGAATCACCCTTTTTAAAGGGGTTTTCATTTGAATTGGGAAAATTTAAACACTCCTCCTCCAGCTTTCACTTTTGACATCATGAGACTAAAACAACATTTTACTTTTGACACATAATCGCCATTGTGAGGCTTCAATCGGTGCTCTCAGAGGGAATGGCCTGGAAGAGCTTGAATGTCCCAAGTTATAAAGGGTTTTCAACAGACATTGAAGACTGGAAAATCACAGAATGGCAAAGAAGTGGAGGTCCTTTGGCAACATCACACATTGATGATCGCTTCATTGTAAACAATTTCCTGCGGAATCAGATAATTAATGCCACACAACTCCAAGCACATTTAAGGGAGGTAAGAGGCAACCAAGTGTCACATCAGACCATTCATAACCATGTTAGACAAGCAACAGGGGTATCTAACACACCGCCAGAAGGAGACATCAGTGTCTTGTTTGGGTCGGGGGACTCTATGCGGAGACAACCAGTGGGCCCCTTTTTCGTTCATTATATAAATCGATTCACGGAACAGAAATTGGCCGAAAATGTGGGGGAAAGCTATCCCTCAGCCACTTTTTGTCCCCAAGTGGGGCCGTTGGGGTAGGGGTAAGTGGGGCAGATGGTCAGCAATTTCGAAATTGCCCTACTACTTGAATAACATCATTAACCCAGTCCTGTGCCTGTGCATGAACAACACAGACCTAATTTTTTTTTCAGGCACAATGTTTGGGTAATCATTAGGGAAGGCTTTGGAGACTGTGGCCCTCAAAGGGAGTACCTCATTTTTTCCAGCCCTTTAACCCCCCTAAAAAAATATTGGGATCACGATGCGGTAGAAACTTGTAATTCTATACCACTGAACCTAATGGGGCGCCTTTCAAGAAGGCTGTAATGCCATCCCTGAGCAGTCAATAACTCAACTTGGGGGAAAAATTTTGAATTAATGCTAAAGGGCCCATGACTGTTATTGAGACTTTGAAATTTTTGATGGGTATACCCTCCACTATTGTTGGCTTTTGTTTCATTAAATTGTTTAAGATGAGAAAATCAACATTCCATGGTACGACTTAAATTGCCTACTTTAGGAAAAAATATCACTGTAGAGTGAAATGTTTATGTTTTATATTGTACTGTATTTTCCTATGTATATATGAAGAGTTTATCTTTATGTTCAGGTGGGGAATATGGATTCCCTTACTTTCATTAATCTGCTACATAATGTAACGGTTTTACGTGCTGTTTGATTGTGTTTTTCTCCCTGCTCCTTTGGTTTTGTTTTTAGAAATACGGCTTTTTTCAGTTTGTCTCTTTGTTTGCAATGTGTTTTTAACCACTTCCTGCCACGCGGTCATATTAATATGGCTGTTCATTTTTTTCGTCCCCACATTCCGAAAGCCATAACTGTTATTTTTCCATCTACATTAATATATGAAGGCTTGCTTTTTGCAGCGCAAGATGTACTTTGTAATGGTTCTATATGGTATTATATAATGTACTAGGAAACTGAAAAAAAGTGGGGTGAAAAATGTAAAAAAAAAGTACTTGCACCATGTTTGCAGGGATGAGTTATCTGTATTCTGCAGCATAATACTAAAAATGTAGGATTTTTAATGTTTTAGTATTTTTAAAAAAACAAAAACCCTTAGGCATTTTTTTTTGTTTTTCCACATATGGACCTGAGTACTTGCAAGCTTAAGTGTAGTTTTTATTGGTACCATTTTGGGATACATGTGATTTTTTAATCAGTTTTTACTTAAATTTTCAGTAGATATGAAATGACCAAAAACCTGCAATTTTGGTGTTTGGAATTTTATGGAACAACCAGAGGTATAGACACGCCTTTCATTCCTTCTCCTCAAACTCTCTAGAGACTAGATCGGTGGAAGAACTTACCAAACGTTAAAATCTTTTACTCCAGTACCATGGAGCTACCCAGCTACTGATGTCTCCCATAACATTTTTCCCATCCTAAGAGGAAGAATGGTCAGAATGTGTACAGACAACACAACCACAACAGCCTACTTAAACAAGCAAACGTCCATGCATACGTCCATGCATACTCTTAAACATAGTTCGCACGATCGCTGCGGTATGTCAGCTGTATATTACAGCTGACATACCGCAGCATTGGCCCCAACCAGAGATCACTTGGGAGGTGAGGGGGGGGATTAACCCCTTCGTTATTGCGATATAGCGATCGGGATAACAAAGTGGGGAACAGAAGGAGCGAGTTACTTCTCTGTCTCAGTCGGTGCAGCTGCTCCTACCAGTCTGTGAAGTCACCATTCCGGGCATGGTGATTGACGGTTGCCATAGAGACCAATAAAGAGCAGTGTCTATTTGATGAGCGATCACTGAAGATCACTCATACAATCCCCTTATGGGGAAAAGTAAAAAAAAAAAAGTGAAAAGTAAAAAAAAAAGTGAAAAAACAGAAAAACACAAACACGAAAAATAAAATAAAAACACATACACCGCCATTGTCACAGATGTCCCTGCAACCCTCATCCCGGGTCTCAGGCGCATCCGTGCCTCGCTGCAGGGCGGCACCATGACCATGTCAGGTCGCAGGCATGCTCGTCCCTCCGCCGGTTTCCATGCATACTTACCCGGCGACGTTCCTGCTGCAGTCTCTGTCCCGCGGCGCGCGCGGCGGTCCCGCTCCCTAGTGCACGCGCCGGCAGTGTTATATTTGAAGGGCCAGCACACCGGTAATTTGCTATTGCCGGTCGCTGCCCCTATTTAAGCCTGCCTCTTCCTGGTTACCCTGCCGGATCTGTAGTGCCCATTGCCTATTGGGAAAGCGTTACTGAGTCTTCTTCTGATTACCGTGTACCGTACCGTTTGCCTCCGTCCCTCGACCATGAATCTTGCTGCCTGTCCTGACCTTCCTGCCTGTCCACGACCACGAACCATCGCCGCCTGTCCTGACCTATCTGCCTGTCCCCGACTACGAGCCTGCCTTCCGATTTTGTACCATGCTACACCTCGGCTGCCTCCGCAAGCCACATCAGGGGTAGCGACCTGGTAGACTCCCAACACAGCAAGTCCATCCCGTTTTGTGGCGGGCTCTGGTGAAAACTGGGACCTACTTAGATTCCGCTCCCTGGCGTGGCTTACGCCATCGCTTGCGGTGGTCCAGAGGATCCACTCCCTACAACCGTGACAGTAAGGTACGCGCCCATGGTCCCAGCCCAAGGTGCCTCTGCCCAGCGTCGCTGATCTAACCACCATCGTGGCACAGAATCCCAGCAGATCGCCAGCAAGGCCCAAGGCAACTCAGCCACCTCTTGCTTCCGCCATGATGCAGCAGTGCCTGGCCACCCGCAGCAATAAACCCGCTCCGTGGCTATCTGCTTACACCTTTCGGCTTCCACTCCGCTGCTGGTCCCTCAAGACTTCGGCTGTCTAATCCATCCAAGGCCGATGGGACTTCCAAGACTTCAAGGGTGCTTTCATCACCCTAGTGTTTCCCTGCAACATCGGAGTTTAATTGGGGAGCCAATTCCCTATGGAAAGGTCAAAGGTCGCAATTGTGGTGAGCCTTCTTTCTGGGAAAGCCCGGCCTGGGCTATCCCTCTGTGAACAGGAGATGCTCCGGTCAGGGCTACCCTCGCCGCCTTCCTCACAGCTTCCGCATTGGGTGTTTGAGGAACCCGGCCTCCGAGGCCTCTTCTGTCTGAAACCGCCCTACTAAATCTACATCAAGGCGACTCCTCGGTGGGCGATTACTCGGTACAGTTTTCACAACCCTGGCCTCGGAACTGTCATGTGATCGATGCGCCTTAGCCGACCACCTCAAGAAAGGTCACTCCACCAGATCAAGGATTTCCTTAATCTACCCGTGGATCCGCCTTCCTCTTTGAGTGACCTCATCTCTTTGGCCACTTGGATCGACATCGGTTTTTCTGAACGGCGAGAAGAGCTACGCCAAGAACGCGAACCTGCCAGAGGTTGTCAGTTTCCCCGCCTAGCTCCTGTATTCCAGAGGCCACCACAGTTGTCCTCCCTGCCTGCTACTGAGAAACCCCTAGTCATCTGCTCTGTCAGTGGGGAGATCTCATGATTCCAGTCCGGTTTCCGCACACGAACCTCTGTTCCCTTCGAATGGGAGTGCTGCATAAGGAGAGACTTGCGTTTAAGTGTTACCCCAGTCTTCTTCTCCATTCTTCTGGGTCTCTCCCGTGGTGCAGTGACCCATGCTTCCCGGCTCAACTGGCAGTACGGGCGAAGTTCTTGTGTTGGGGGCGAGTAGTCAGTCTCCTGTCTGGTGCACCGTCGCCCAGGTGCTTCCCACTTCTCTCCTTACCATACCTAAGCCTTGGCGGGGCCTCCCTCTTCCATATCAAGAATTTGCGGATGACTCCCTAAATTGAAGTTCTGCCCTGGACGTCTCCCCCCCACGGGGCCAGGGTCTACACCACTGTCGGTACCGAGAGAACCTGGCTAGTCTGCCTACGTCAAGGAGAATCTCAGAAGGGATTCATACACAAGTCCTCCTCTCCAACGGGGGCCGGTTTTCTTTTTCGTTGCTAAAAAAAAAGGATGGTTCCCTACATCCTTGCATTGACTACTGGGGGCTCAACAAAATCATCATAAGAGAACCACTACCCACTGCCCTTGATCACGGAGACTCATTTGACCGGCTTGGGAGCCATGATATTCACTAAATTGGACCTTCGTGGGGCTTAAAACAACCTCATTCGGATTCGCAGGTGATGAATGGAAGACTGCCTCCAAAACTTCGAAGTACCTTGTTCATGCCCTTTTTTCCGACTCCACAATGCACCTGCCGTCTTCCCAAGAATTTTCAACGACATATTCAGCAGGGACCTTCTGTTACACTTGTGTAGTCGTCTATCTGGATGATATCCTGGTGTTCTCGCCGATATGTGAGCCCCCAACAAGTCCCATGTGCGACAGGTCCTCTCAAGCGGTTTAAGTGGCTAACCGCACTATGCAAGCCCGAAAAGTGCCTATTCCATCATAAAAGTCTTCTATTCCTCGGACTATATCCATTTCCCGACAAAGGCCTTCAAATGGACCCCGCAAAATTATCTGCCGTTCTACAGCTGGCCACGACCTGTGGGTCCTCCGAGCCAAACAAAGGTTCTTGGGTTTCGACCTAATTATTAAATACATTTCATCCCACATTTCCTCCTCGCTGGTTTTTCACCTATAGTGGCGCTAACCAAGAAAATGCAATACCAAAGCTCTGGCCGCCGTCGGCAGAGAAGCCTTTTCTCCTAATTGAATTGGCCCTTTGCCTGCTGTCACCCATACTCTCCCGGCCAGATACAGAGAAACCATTCTTTCTAGATGTTGACGCCTCCTCGGTGGGGGCCGTGGCTGTGCTTATTCAAAAAGGGTCCAAAGGCAAGACACTCCACATGCGGCGGGCTTTTTTCTAAGACCTTCTCGGGCCGCAGAAGAGGAACTACTGACTTCCATTTGGTGACCGGGAATTTACTGGCCATCAAGCTGGCTTTGGAGGAATGGCGCTATCTCCTCGAAGGAGCTTGTCACCTGGTCAACGTGTACACCGACCACAAAAATCTCCTCTATCTGCAGACGGCCCAACGGCTAAATCCCCAGCAGGCCCACTGGTTGCTTTTCTTTCTTTTTTTCGCGATTTGAGAATTCTCCATTCATGTTTCCGCCCAGCTGAAAACAATGTCAAGAAGGCGGATGCACTCTCCCCGGGCTTCGGACGTGATAAGGATGAACCCACACCACGGCTCATCATCCCTCTGAACGACAAATCTCCCGCAGCACCAGTGGATCTTTTCGTCAAATCCCTCCGGGCAAGACATATGTTCGCCGGCTTCTGTGGAAATGAGGATGCTTTAATTGGGACATAGCTCTAGAAATGCTGGACATCCAGGGGTAAAATGTCTTGCTACCCCTGATCTCTCACTTTTATTGGTGGCCTGACATCCGTTTAAAGATGTTCGGTGCATTTGTGCAATCTTGCATTTCCGTGCCCAGAACATAGTCTCCTCGTCTACAAGCCGAGCGGGTCTGCTTCAATCCCTACTAATCCCCAACCTGGCCCTTTGGACTCATGGGCAATGGATTTATCACCGGATCTCCCTCCGTCTTCCCGGTAATACCCGTGGTGTGGTAGTCACCGATCGTTTTCTGCAAAGATGGCCCATTTCGTTCCTTGCAGGCTCTCTTCTGCTTCCTCCGTCATGCCAGCCTGTTCTTCCAGCACATTTTCCACTTGCATGGTCTTCCCTCTGCATATTGTCTCAGACCGTGGAGTTCCCAATTCGTGTCCAAGTTCTGGCGTCTCTCTCTGTGCCCAGCTACAGGTTATAAGGCAGGACTGTCTCATCGGCATACCATCAACAGACCAATGGGCAAGTGGAGCGGGTAAATCAGGTTCTGGGCACTACCTACCGGGATTTCGTTTCACGGTACGTACAAGACCGACTGGGCTAACCTGTTACCATGGGCCCAAATTCTCAAATAATTCTTTAGCTCGGATTGGCTGGTCCCTCCTTCTTCATCGTTTATGGACAAATTCCGCGCCCACCCCTGCCCATCTAGGTGCCTCTCTTTGAAGTGCCGGCCATGGAGGATCTGTCCGCGACCTAACGCCATATGGGATCAACACGCCTGTCTCTGCAACAGGCTTCTGCCCGCATGGAAAGAGGTCAAGCATACAAACGGAAGAGACCTTCCCCAGTCTACTCTTTCTTCCGGAGACAAGGTGGTGGGTTATCAGTGAAGTACAAACCGCCTTAATATCCCCAGCTATAAACCAATAGAGGTCCTCAAGCGCATCAACCCAGTGGCCTACAATCCTTCGGCTTCCCCCCTACATGCGTGGCCCAACACGTCCTTCCATGTCCCCTCCCTCTTAAAGCCGTGTCCTGAATCGCTTCTAAATACCGGAAAGCTGCTCCTGTTGACTCCTTAGTAGAAGATGCCACCAACATCGTTTACCATAAGAATAGGTCTTGGCCATGGAAGACCATTTAGAGGGAAGCGTCATTTACACATCGAACTGGAAGGGGTTCGGCAGAAGAGAGGTCCTGGGAGCCAGAGACAATAAATCTGGACCGATAATGTAATCCGGAAATTCCTTCAGCCAGAAAGAGGGGGGAGGCCAAAGGGGGGGCGGGGTGGGGTGGTACTGTCACGGATGTCCATGCGACCCACATTCTGGTCAGCGGACGCATCCGGCCACCCTCAGGCGGTGCCAATGGGCGACCCGCATGTCGGGTCACGGGCGCGCTCGTCCCTCCGCCGGTCCCCATGCATACTTACCCGGCCACGCTCCTGCTGCAGTCCCACTCACTAGTGCGCGCGCGCACCGGCAGTGTTAAATTTAAAGGGCCAGCGCACCGGTAATTTGCTATTGCCGGTCGCTGCCCCTATTTAAGCCTGCCTCTTCCTGGTTACCCTGCCAGATCTTTAGTGCCCATTGCCTATTGAGAAAGCGTTCCTGAGCCTTGTTCTGATTACCGTATACCGTACCGTTTGCCTCCGTCCCTCGACCTATCTGCCTGGCCCCCACTACGAGTCTGCCTTCCGATTTTGTACCACCCTACACCTCGGATGCATCCGCAAGCAAGTCACGTCGGGGGTAGCGACCTGGTAGACTCCCGCTGTAGCAAGTCCATCCCGCTTTGCGGCAGGCTATGGTGAAAACCAGGCCCACTTAGATTCCGCTCCCTGGCGTGGCTTACGCCATCGCTTGCGGTGGTCCAGATGATCCACTACCTCCAACCGTGATAGCCATTTTCCACTTTACAAATGCTTATCGCCCCCCCAAAAAGATTAAAAATAAATAAAGTACACATATTTGGTATCTCCACGTGTGGAACGACCTACCCTATAAATCTGTCATGTTAATTTACCCGTACGATGTGAAAAAACAATAACAGAATTGAGATTTTTGTTCATCCTGCAGCACATAAAATGTAATAAATCAGAAGACATACACATCTCCATACACAAAAAAAAATAAAAATTTATGGCTCTCAGAAAATACTGCGATGCAAAAAAATTGTTTTCCCTTTTGAATAAAGTGTTTTTATTGTGTTTAAATGCAGTAAAACATAAAAAAATACAAATTGGGTATTTCTGTAATCATATTTACCTGCTGAGTAAAGCAAACGTCATTTACACTGCACGGTGACTGTTGTAAAAAATAAAAAACACTACGAGGATTGCTGTATTTTTTTCAAAATGGCTCACAAAAACCTTAATAAAAAGAGATCAAAGCGTCATATGAACCCCAAAATGGTACCAATAAAAACATCAACTCATCCAGCAAAAAAGTTATTAATCGGCTCTGTATACAGAAAATTAAAAAGTTATGACTCTCAGACTATGATGACATAAAAGCGCAGTTTTATCTAAACACATTTCTATTGTGTAAAAGTAAGAAAATATAAAAACCTGTGCGCCAAAAATACACAATACACCCCTAGGTGAGATCCATGAGGAGTGTTGAATCCAAAATGGGGCAAATTCTGGAAGATTTCACCTGTTCTGGTACTTTAGGAGCTTTGCAGATGCATCATGGCACCCACAAAAATCTGCACTCCAAAAGCCAAATAACACTTCCTTCCTTGTACGCTCTACCATGTGTCCAAACAGCAGTTAACACCCACATATAGGGTATTTCTGAACTTAGAAGAAATTGTGTAACACACTTTTGAATTTTTTTTTCCAGGATTCCTTATGAGAATGAAACATTTTAAGCTAACATTGCAGATTGTTGGAAAAAAAATAAAAAAATTTATTTTCACTGCCTAACTCTAAAATAATGTGTGAAAGACCTGTGGGATTGATATACTCACTGTGCCCCTGAATATATTCCTTAAGGGGTGTAGTTTCCAATATTGTATATTTTTAGGCATGTTTTAGCTCCTTAGGGCGTCCACAAACCTGAAATGGCGCCTAAATAAAATTATATTGAAATTGAGACTCCAAAGTCCGGTAGGTGCTCCTCCTATTCTGTGGTTTGTGGCTGAGCCAAATAATGCACTAGGGCCACATATGGGATATCTCTAAAAATTGTAGAATCTGGGGAATCAATATTAAGTTGCATTTCCATGGTCACATCTATCGTGTTTTTAGTGAATAATGGATAAAAATTGAAAATCTGCAAAAAAATTTAGATTTTGAAATTTCACCTGCACTTTGCTTTAATTTCTGTAAAATACCTAATGGGTTAATAAACTTCCTAAATGCTGTTTTGAGTACTTTAAGGGGTGTAGTTTCTAAGATGGGGTCATTTATGGGAGTATCTAACATACAGGCCCCTCAAAGACACATCAGAACTGGACTGGTCTTTAAATATTGCAAATTTTCTTGAAAATGTGAAAAATTACTACCACATTTCTAAGCCACCTAATGTCATAAAAAAATAAAAACAAATTTAAAAAATGATGTCAATCTACAGTGGACATATTTGTGGTGAATAATTATCGATCTTGCACCCAGAAATTTTAGATCTTTGAAAATGACAAATTTTTCCAAATTTTCACAAATAAAGATTCTATGGACCAAAATTTGTTACTAATTTAAAGCACAATGTGTCACAAAAAACATTCTCTTATTCACATGGATAGGTAAAAGTGTCAAAAAAGTTATTCTCACATAAAGTGACACATGTCAGATTTCAAAAATAGCGCTATATCAGGAAGGTCAAAACTGGCAGGGTCCTTAACGGGTTAAACATAATATTTATTCAAAAATATTAAATATTACAATACACAGCTACCACAGTAATTAAAACTCAAGCAGCTGAGGCAAAAGAGCAAAGGACAATCAAGGATGCTAATAATACCAAGAGTATCCTGTCAAAGCCATGGCTGTCTCATCACTCCTTCAAGGAGGTCAAAAATTCCAGACACAGATTTGAAATTAATTGTGTCCATAGTGTCGTATTTTTAGCAACTCAATCAGGTGGTGATTGTTGTTCACATCCAGCTAATCTAGGCAATGCTTAGGTTTTGGTGCCTGGAGCATTATAGAGGTGTTATGGCTAGCATGTATGAAAGTTGGCACCGACATGCCAGTTCTAAATTGATATGTGTACAATACGACAGTATGTGTGAAAGTTTTATGCGTCAAACATTCTGGCACATAGAGTGTTATGCACGAAACTTTGTTTTGCAGATTCACACCAAACTTTGGCGCATTCTTAGCGCATTCAAAAGTGTTGTGTTTAGTGCAGACCGCGCCAAGTTTGGGCATAAGACCGTTCAAAAACATCAAAGAACAGTGCTAGAATTTTTTCTCAAGATACGCCAAAAAAATGGCCCCGTGTGTTAACTGTTGCCCTATATAAATTTTTATTTTATATAAAAATATTTATATATTATAAAAATTTATATTATTATTTTACATATAACCCTAAAAATACTAATTATACTCTGCCCCTTAGAATATCCTTCTAAAATTGGTGATCCTATGAAGTATCTCTATTTGGATTATTGGGTCCGGTTTACTATCTCATTTAAAATTTTCCCCTGAGGCTTCCAAGAGCAGGTTAAAAAATATTAATATGAAGGGTATTATTGGTTAGATACTACTCTGGTGACCAGATGTCAGTGTATTCAACAAAGAACATAAAAACTAAATAGTGGGAAAGCTTTTGAAAGAAAGGCATTTTTTTTGGCCCCTTTGATCAGCAGTAATGAAAAGGGAAGGGTTTAAAAAAATAGAACAGCATAAAATGCCCTCCAATGTGATTTAAAGCATAGGAGAAAAATGTATCAAGTACCCAAAATAGTTGGTTTTTTAACCCGTATATCATCCCCAAAACATGACTGTAGATCAGCATGTCCAAAAGGGCCATCTTTTATTATTTAGTAATAAAATGCAAAGTTTCAGTTTCGACATTTAAAAGGCGTTTTGAAATGCGATGCAAACTCTTAAATTTTTTTTTTAGGGAAGAAAAGTCACTTCGATGGTCTTCTATAAGGTACCGAACAATCATATAAAAAAAGCAAACTTAACAAAGGATGGACAAACCATACATATCAATATTTCAACAAAGATCAAAGCAAAAACAAAATATTTATCAAGTTCATTAAAAATTTAGATTTTATTGAAAAATGTAAAGACAAATTTAAAAAAATGCTAAATTTTTTTTTTAAATTTCCCTGAAGAAGCACAGAACGCGAAACGTGCGTAGGGAATGCATTTTTCATGGCAGTCAATTTTTGTAATGGTATCCTCTGAAATGTACATATTTTGAGTTTTTTTAAAGCTGCACTTTATTTGAGTGTATACGTATTTGTACATATTTTGTTTGACTTTGTTATGCCTGTGCAGATAGGTTATTAGGATTGTGATTCACATTTTTTTTACTACTTGTTTCCACAAAGCAGTTTAACATAGACAATTTTTTTATGAATTCATGATATTTATTACTCACATCCCATTATGACATATTTACTTGAATAGTTTTGCATTTTTTGAGATCATGTGACTACTGTTTATTTATTTATATAGACTATTATCGATGACTCCCGATTAATTGTTCGTACCTCTTCATTATTGTGTGCCATAAAAAATGTTTTATATTTTTTTAAACTTGTCTTGAAATTTTTCAATAAAATCGACATTTTTAATGAAGTTACTGAACAAGTTACATAGATAGCCTTAAAAGATGTCATTTTTTACGTTCTTGGAAACAGCAAACTATGTCCAACTTGTGGAACACATGCACACATGCTCAGCGCGATCAAATACAATTGCAAGATTTTATAAATAAATACATTTCTTTCTTCCTCACTTGGACATTTTTCCCGCCAACCTAGAATCTGTCAGTGATTACCACAGTAAAACGTTTTGTCAAGACATTGCTGAAATAGAAAAAAAGATACCAAGGCAAGTGGAGTTCTTCCATGCTGACTGACTATTGTTGGTATCTTAATCATGCATCATCAATAACAAAGTTACAAATGAAAATCATCAGCAAACATTGTTGAATAGTGTTTGAGCGATTTTTATCGACAAAGTTGAAATCAGGCAAGGTTTTTATGGTGATCGAAATTTCCAGATCATGCGGATTTTTAAGGTTAAAATCTGTGCATCATCTTATTAAGATCAGCGCCTTTTTCGGCGCTTCCTGTAATTTTGGCGGCCAGCGATGAGCTTACAGAATAGCAGCAGGGTGAGATGTGTGATGCGGACGTCGATGACTGGGATGTGTTTGGTTGCGAGTGGTGGAAAAATCACATGACCTCGTTTTACACTAGATCGCGTTTCCTGTTCAGCCTCAGTGTTCTCAGCGTTAATAGGAGATAGGAACTCGCGCTTTCTGCCCTGTGGCCAACAGCTCAGCGAAATTAGTCTATTTTGCACAGAGATACCTCTACTTTTAGACTGTGATCCTTCCAATTTAGTTAGATTAGCTGATTTTGAACATTTTTATGTAGTTAAGCTAGAGAATATTAAAGCAGCATCTACCGCTGTAATTCAAGGCGGTGTGAGCGGGGGGGGGGGGGCCCCGCGGGTAGGATGCAGGCGGGAACACAGACAAGCTCTATCTATAAAGGAACACTGGAATATAAGTTCACCAAGACTTAGTGTAGACATTGTAGTAGGATATCTTTATTATTAATCAGTTTGCTATTGAAATATTTCCTGGATATTGGGCAGCCTGAACTTTATATTGGACTAAACATCATTTCTTGTAACAGCAGAGGTTCTTTGTTAGCTGCAAAAACTCACTTTTATTAGCAGTTTATTCATTTCAGATAGGTGTTCCAATTTTTACACATTACACCTGTGAATGGTGATATAATCCACTTGCAGTTAAATTACAATCCGCAATCTTTGTAGGTCAGACAGGATGTTTGTTGCCAAAAATACCGTGTATGTCACGAAAACATCACAGTTACGTGGTTTTTGACTTTTGCGCACCAGCACTGTTCAGTGAACGCGAGCATCTACGTAATCTTAAAAACAGCAATTCTATATTCAACACAGGTGAATTGCAAGGTGCAAAAAATACGTTTATTATATCAAAAATAACAGTTACGCATGTTTTTTGTCTTTTGCGCATCCACAGCACTGTTCTTTGAGCAGCATCTACGTAAATCTTAAAACAGCAAATTATATATTCACCACAGGTGAACTTGATAGGTGCAAAAAATTACCGTTTTATTATATCCAAACATAAACAGATTACGTGTTTTTGACTTTTGCGCACCCAGCACTGTTCATTGACGCAGATCTACGTAAATCTTAAAACAGCACTTCTATATTCACCACAGAGTGATTAAAGGTGCAAAAATACCGTTTTACTTATCAAAACATAACAATTACGTGTTTTTGACTTTGCGCACCCAAGCACTGCTTCATTGACGCGAGCAACCTACGTAAATCTTAAAAAACAGCAATTCTATAATTCACACAGGTGAATGAAAGGTGCAAAAAATACCGTTTATTATATTCAAAAATATCGTTACGTTTGTATTTTGTCTTTTGCGCACCAGCATTTACATTGACGCTCAGCATTACGTGAATCTTAAAACAGCAATTCTATATTCACCACAGTTGAATTGAAAGGTGCAAAAAATACCGTTTATTATATCAAACATAACAATTACGTGTTTTTTGTCTTTTGCGCACCCAGCACTGATTCATTGACGCTAGCACCTACGCTAAATTTAAAACAGCAATTATTATATTCACCACAGGTGAATTGAATGGTGCAAAAAATAAGTTTATATATCAAAAACATAACAGTTACGTTGTATTTTTGACTTTTGCGCACCCTGCACTGTTCATTGACACCAGGCATCTACGTAAATCTTTAAAAACAGCAATTCTATATTCACCCACTGGTGAATTGAAGGTCAAAATATTACCGTTTATTATATCAAAACATAACAGTACGTGGTTTTTTGACTTTTGCGCACCCAGCACTGTTCATTGACGCAGAATCTACGTAACTCTTAAAAAAGCTGTTCTTATTCACCAATGGTGAATTGAAAGGTGCAAAAAATACGGTATTATATCAAAAACATAACAGTTACGTTGTTTTTGTACTTTTGCACACCCAGCAATGTTATTGACGCAGCATCTACAGTAAAATCTTAAAATACAGGCAATTCTATATTCACCAAGGTGAATTGAAAGGTGCAAAAAATACCGTTTATTATACCAAACATAACAGATAGTGTTTTTTGGACTTTATGGCCAGTCCGATTTGTTGATAGACACCTTGCAGTTAAATTTGAATCCAAGCATTTTGTTTTTGATTAGGAGGGATTTGAGAATAGCTGTGATTTTGCCGTTCTTTTAATAAGAGACTTTCCAAAACTATTCCATACCTTCCTCCAAATTTTTTATATTTCTGAACATGGAAGCGAAATGAGGTGGTAAGCGAGCAAAGAGGGGGTAGCACATGGAGGTAGAGGTACGAGACGAGAAGGTGCTCCTTCCAGTGCTGGCGACAAACATGCATGTCTGCGGTCGTCAGTTGCAGGACCGTCAGGCCTGTATCGCTGGGTCAGGGGGACCCTTGTGAATCTAAGTCAACGAAAATCATCGCCAAATCTGTCCTTCAAGTGGTTAATGCAACTGCATCTAGCAGTCTGTACTCCTCGTCTCGCAGTCTACGGCCACAAAATGTCGTCATCAGCCATCATCAGCATCCGGTCAACATGAAGCAGGCCCAAATTGTCAACTCGAGTCCCACCACTGTGGATAATCATTTTCTGAAGACCTCTTTGTTGACAAAAATGCGGGTTGGCTAGAAGGCATGATAAAAGATCAAGAGGCCAAAAAGGATGATTTTCTCTGCATCTGAGCCCAGTTACTGATGCCATCAGAGGTAGGAGAAGGAAGCGGTCAATCCGGAAAATCCTGGGCGGTCGGCAAGACGCTTGCTGTGCCCCTTGCTTGTAGCCCGCAGTTCTGGATGCAGAAAGTCTAGGGCGTACAAGTCACCTGTGTTGATGATGATGATGATGACGACATTTGCTGATCCATCCTGGTCTTTTCCGCAGAATGTGATTGGAGCGCTTTCATCAGTGGACGAGGATGGAAGCCGATGGGGTAGGATCAATACGTGGTCCCGGCCACAAAAAGGGAGAGGCGCTCGGTCGCAGAAGTCCGCTGATATATTCGCCTGCCACGGTCAGCGCAAACCGCTCCTGCTTATCCGCCGGTCAAAGAAGTCAGGACCTTCAAGACTGGGCCTTCTTTGAGCAAGACTCTGATTCAAACCAGCGATTTAATCGCCGCCCTTTGCCGTAAACTGCATAAGTAGAGGCCAAGAACCTTAAGTGGTTAAACCACACCAACATGTCTGTCACATGCAGCGAATGCATGAGTTGAAATGGAGGGAACACTTGGCCAAAAAGGCCAGACCGCCGCCGGGCCACCAACCACATGTCACACCTCTAGTCTCCCGCCTCCTCCTCCTCCGCCACCACAAGGTTCCTCAGTGCAATGTCTCTCAGAGTCATGATCAGGGATCAGCCTCGCTTCAGCCTCCCGTTGGCCCGAGTACACCAGCACCTCCAGAGACCCTTCCGTACCTTCTTCCTATCCGCCAGTTTGACGACCTGCACGCGTTTTCCAGCGAGCCAGTCTAGCAGCCTGCCTTCTGTCTTCCAGGTTTTGGGAGCAGAATGAAACACTTTAATCGAACCCAATCCAAAGCCAAAAGCCTTTGAATGTCGGCATTACCAGGTTTTGGCTTGGAATTGTTGCCTTTCAGTTGGTCTGGTGGAAACAGATGGGTTCTGCCACGTCATGGCCTCGCTTGCCACAATACCAGATGCCGAGCAGGCATTCTTGCCAGAAAAAGCCGTCCCATGCCCTGGCCAGCCACTGTCATCTAAAATTTCAAGCGCGTTGTCTGCATCTGATGTCCGGAAAAAAGTCCAGCTCACACCGGACAACATGGGACTAGTAAGCAACGGACAAGGCCGCTATATCTCTGTGGACAGCTCACTGGGTGAGCTGGGTGGATGTCTCTGGGGGGGTGACGGGGCTCCTCAGGCTCGGCGCACGCTCTTCAAAACCGCAAGGGATGGTGCAGGGCTCTTTCACAAGGTCCTCTGGCGGGCTGCATCACGTGCCCAGAGACACCAGGACCGTGTTGAAATTAATCTGCCTTGGAGACCGTTCATACACACAGGGTCAGGAGATGTGGACGGCTCTATGCAACGAGACGGAGAGCGCTGGCTGGGTGTCAAGAACCGTTGTGCAGGCAAGGTGTTGTTTGCGATAAACGGGCGAAAAATCTGACTGGCCGCCTTACTTAAGATACGGTAGGCTGGAGCACATCCTTGCCTGGAACACGTCATGAACCTTAGTCGGTCCAGAAATTTCTAAAGAGCTACCGGGTCTGGACTTGCCTGCTGAAGAAGGCTCGAGGTATGAGTCTCGCAACTTCCGCTGTGGCACCCTGCTTTCGTACCGCCTGCGCGCGTATTCAGGTCAGCTCAGCCTCCCGGTCAACTGTCTCATTGTTGACGTGGATCACTGCTGGGAATTACCACCCACACATGCTCCAGCGATTGTGGCAGCAGCGCAATGCCATTACGCAGTACGAAGTGACACATGGACTGGAAAGCAGCGGTACGGACCTCGGGGGTGTTGAAAACACCGAGAAGAGTGGAGGCAGGTGAAGAGCTATGCACATCCTTGCCAGTTTTGAAGAAGCCACCCAAAATGGTCAGTGTGGACAATGCCTGTCAGCATGAGCATTTGTGGTGATTTAGTTTGGACGATCGTTGGACACTCTGAAACAACAGGTTCTCCGCCAGGACGGAGGAGGTGAATGACGGAACAGATGCGGGACACGGAGCCTTTCTCTTGTCAAATCCAAGGCCCAACAGTTTCACAATTTCATCGGTCTTCATTAGGCAGTGGTTCAGGGGGTCCAGGAGACTAGGTGGGTCTTTGTGCAAGGTTGCGCATCTCAGCTCTCAGGGTGCTCATCTCAGGACAAGTCAGGGCTGTGTTGAAGCTGTGCCGGAGGCAGCGGAGGAGGAGAGGAGGAGGAGGTATTCTAGACACCGATGTTTACCGACGTCCCTGCCTTGGAAAGAGGTTGGCGCGAATTTGAGGCGGAGGAGGAAGATGAGGAGATCAGTTTGCTAGTGCCCTCGACCCAGAGGCTTGGGAAATCAAGGCTCCATCTCTACATGAGTGCTTGGATGCTCCATTTCTCAACATGATCTCGCATTAAGGCCATCAAATGAACACAGTTACTGGGTGGCCACCTCCTGGATCCCCGGTACAAAACAAAAATCAGCACTTTCCTTCACCCACCCAAATAGAGAGTAAAATGCAGGAAATGGAGACCTTGTGATGATAACTGGAGACATTGTTGCGTCTGCTTCACGTTCCCCAAATGTCACGGTGGAACAACATCAGCGACGTGACAGCAGTAGAGTGCCAAGTAGGCGTAGCGGCAGCGCAGGCAAGGGTGCAGAAGCTATGGGTGACCTCTGGCAATCTTTGTTTACCACCTCACCAACGCATGCAATGCAGGGCACACATCCAACACACAGAGATCAGCTTAAGATCATGGTGCACGACTATCTGCGTCTCAACACCGATGTTTTTGCAATAGACTTCTGGGTATCCAAAATGGACGAATGGCCCGAGCTGGCTCGTCACGCCATAGAGGTGTTGTCCTGCCAGCAGCCAGCGTCATATCTGAGCGGACCTTCAGCACGTGGAGGAGTCATTACAGACAAACGCATCCGGCTTTCCACAGATAATGTGGATCGTTTGACTTTCATCAAGATGATCAGGCATGGATCTCTGATGATGTTGTGGCCCCAATTGCGAGGTCACCGATTAGTTGCAGTCTACTTCATTCCTTTTCAAACAGAAATGGTCCTTTGAAAACTTTTTTTTAAATGATCATTTCTTACTGCAATTTTTATTCTCTTTTCCAACAGTTCATTTTGCTGGTTTTGCTGTGAGGAGACTGTAAAGACAGCAAGGTTTCATGACAACACCGTATTCCATTTACTCACTTTATCTTAAGAAGTTTTCGCATTGTCAATGGTTTTGAGGTCATGTTGCTGTGAGTACAGCAATAATCATGGTCTTTGGAACAGAAATGTGACTTCTAAGTGGCATTTTCCTCACAATTTTTAATAGTGGTGAGAAGTCATATTTATAATTTTTTGGGGTCATGTTGCTGTGAGATACAGCTATAATTTGGTCCTTTGGAAAGAAATGTGGTTCTAAGTGGCATTTCTCCCTCACAATTTTTAATGTGGTGAGAAGTCATTTTAATTTTTTGGGGGATGTGTGTGGTACGCATAAAAGGTCTTTGAAAAAGAAATGTGGT
>JAODAL010015471.1:0-17500 GCA_025379985.1 Phyllomedusa bahiana
AAAAAACCCCCAAAATGAAATGTATACAGAAAATAAAAAATTTTTTTTGCACCCCAATATACCTGCGGTGCGACAAATTGCTGTATTCAAATTTTTAAGTGCAAGGTGGTTTAGAACAAAGTTGAGTGTGCCAAAGTGAAAAAAAAAACACCTACAAAAATGTATACGGATAAAAAAGGGTATTTTTTGCACCTATCATACACCGCATACTAAAAAAATTGCTGTATTAAAATTAATGAAAGGGGGGCTTAAAAACAAAGTTGGAGTGTGCCAAAGTGAAAAAAAACCCCCTATCGAAATGTTAGGATAAAAAAGGTTTTCTTTGCCCCATCAATACACCTGGGGTGACTACAAAATTGCTGTTTTCAAATTAAGTACAAGATGAGCAAGAACAAAGGGCTGCCGCCAAATAAAAAAAAACCCTATTTGAAATGTATACGGATATAAACGGTTTTTTGCCTTTTCAAAACCTGCGTGACTACAAAATTTTGCTGTACAAATTTAAGTGCAAGGGGGACTATGAACAAAGGGGGCCCTCCCCAAAATTGAAAAAAACCCTTTTGAAATGTAACTATAAAAAAAATTTATTTTTTGCACTTATCAAATACACCTGCAGTTACTAGAAAAGACGTACCAAATTAAAACACAGGCGCACAACTTTAAAGATTTTTCACCAAAAACTCCCAAAAAGGGATAATAAAACCCCCATTGCAAATGCTTGGTCAAAACACAGTCGGGGGCTGCCAACATCCACCTCCTTAAAGAGCTGTCTGTTGTCTTCTGTGTTCGCCCGATTTTATTAAAGCAAATTTTATTTAAAATTACTTTAGATTTATAGAAAATTAACTGATTTTTTTTGGTGAGCTATGTAGTGTCGAAAATGATAGTGTGAAGGCATATAACGTCGCATTAAGTATCTGCAGTAATTATCTTGTAATTCTACCATGGAATTCTAAAGGACAGGTTGTAAGTGATATCTCCCATTGAAATGATCTTTTCCTATTAAATATGAGTACATTCTATTGACAAAGTTCTAAGGAAGATTGTTGGGTAACAGTGCTCATTATTTTCTCGGCTTACAAGGTCATTTGACAAAAGATTCATTAATAGTGTATATAAAGGGGGAGAAATTATTTTATTTTTCTACACCATTTTAATAATAACTGCTGAAATAGTTTTGTTATTCAGATGGTGCCAAGGACATAGATTCTATAGAGTAAGCTTTATAGACTATGGGTGAGGGATTCAGGCCCAGATTGGTCCATACATTTTCAATGGGCCAGTATAAAAGTCACATTAACAAAAAAACATTGTTTTTATACCAGTTCATGAAATTTCATGAATCAAAGGAAAATCAATAAATTAAATAGTCCCCCTTAAATATAACTTACAAACATCAAATATTCTGTGTGCATGTTAGCTCATGATATTGTAAGTTTCAACACTAGCAAACCATTTGGACGATTAGTAAATCTCCCCCATTCTGTGTTTATACTGTCTTACTAGTTTTGTTCCACAGTAGAGCTGCAGTTCTAATACTATATCCAAAGCCAGCTTTACTTCTGTTCCATTTCAATTTTTTTACACTCAGTTACTTTTGTCTTCTGATGAGATGTGTGTATGTATATACACAGTATCTTACAAAAGTGAGTACACCCCTTTTTGTAAATATTATTTTGTATCTTTTCATGGGACAAAACTGCGGATATGACACTTCGATGCAATGTAAAGTAGTCAGTGTACAGCTGGTATCAGTTTATTTTGTGCAGCATGCTTACATATATTATGGATTTTCACATATCTGCTTTGAATTTATCTAAAAAAGAAATCCCTTCTTCTAAAGAAATAATGGGAGAATTAAATATAAAAACACTCTGGGTGACATGTCAGAAAAGAGATGCTTCCACGCCAATTTTATGGCGCCTTAAGGGCGACATGTATGAACGGGGCTGCACCAGTATTCTGGGGTCCTTTTAGCCCAAAAACTGGTGCAGCCCTGATCTCTAGATGTTTGATCAGGCACATTATCGGCACCCAGGCACTAAATGCGCCTGGGTCGGGGGTTCTAAGGGGTTTCCCCACAACCATATATTATACAATTTTTGATGGGGGGGACAGCAAAACTGGACACATTATTTTCTGGAAAAGTTTTCCCAACTTAAAAATGGTTTTCCCGAGCCGAATTGTTTTTTTGGAGCTAGAAAAAGCCTAATCTATGACCCCAGAAAAAGGCTTCTAACTACAAATACAAAATAAGTGTGCAGGGGACAAAATTTATACAATCACCGAAATGAGTTATAGGCACCTGAATGAAAGAAACCCTTTAAAAATCTGGCGTCTGGGAAAACCCTTTCCTGCTTTATTTTGCGCCTAAGTAGGCACATAGAAAATGTAGGCAATAGCAATCTTGCCCCATATTTTATGCTCTTCAAATGTTCGTGCCCGGCATTAATACTAGTTTTGATGTACTACAGTTCATTTATAGTTGAAACCAGAAGGTTACATACACTATAAAAAACCACATAGTGCATGTTTTTCTCACTGTCTGACATGAAATCAGAAAAAAACCTTACACATTTTAGGTCAGAGGATTAGCAAAATTATTTGAATTTGCCAAATGCCAGAATAATGAGAGAGAGAATATTTTTAAGGCATTTTATTACTTTCTGCAAAGTCAAAAGTTTACATACACTAGGATTACTATACCTTTACACAATATGGGGCAGCCAATAAATATGTAAGTTTTTGGGAACTTTCGGGTATATTGGCAACATCTGATTAATTAGAGACAACCTTATTAATTTTTATGCACCCCCAGAAACACCTGCTTCTGGGTGTAACATCATGGAAAATCAAAAGAAGCCCACCAGATACGGGAAACAATTGTCTGGGACATCCTTGGGTGCTTTTCCCAAAATCCCTGAAGGGGTGCCCCTTAATCTTACAAGCAATTATACGAAAGAAAAAAAAAGATGGGAAAACCAGCCACATCCCGCTCGGAAAGGGAGATGTTCTGTGTCTTCAGAAAAGAACGGTTTGGGGTCCCATTGTTCATAAAACCCCAAAACAAAAGCAAAACACCTTGTGAAGATGGGAGGAATCGGTAACATGTTCATTAACCACGCATGTACTGTTAAACTGAGCAAAAATGCCACCCCAAAAACCATTACCCCCAAAAAGAAACATATAAAACCCCAGTTTAAGTTTCAAATACAAACGGGAACAAAGACCTGCATTTTTGGGGAACTTGTCCTGTGGTCTGTGAAAAAAAAATTGAACTTTTTGCCATAATGACCACTTTTACTTTGAAACAGGAGAACTTGGAAACCTAAGAACACCATCCCAACTTGAAACACTGGGGTGGCAGCACATTTTTTGGGTTGTTTTGCTTCAGAATGCTGGTGCACTTCAAAAAAAATTTGGCATCATGAGGATAGAAGTTATTGGCATACAAAAGCACATCTCAAGACTCAGCCGGAAATTTTAAATTGGAGAAATAACCTTCAAAAGGGACAATGACCCAAAAGCATACTGCCAAACTGGTTACAAAGCATTTTAAGAAAACCCAAAGTCAATTTTATGATGGCCATCACACACCCCTACCTCAACCTTTTGAAAATTTATGAAAAACCTGAAAAGACGGGTGCAACAAGGCGACCTAAAACAGGCTCAGTTCCCTTTCTTAAAGGGGGAAGGGGAAAAATTCTTAGCAAGTTTTGTAAAACTTTTTGAAGGGGATACCAAAAATGTTTGACTCAAGTCTACAGTTTTAAGGGACAATGGCCCAAATACTAATGAATTTTATGTAAACTTTTGAATTTGCAGAAAGTAATAAAAATGCCTTAAAATTTTCATTATTTTGGCATTTTGGGAAAAAAAAATAATTTTGGTTCCTAATTGATCAAAAACAATTAGGATTATTTGATTTTTATATCAGATAAGAAAAAAAAGCATTGTCTTTTTTTTATTTTGGGAAAATCTGTTTCAATTTGGTATAGATAAGGGGGCTCAACGTTTTTTGGGAAAATCACCAAAGAAAAAGGTGCAGTCCTAATGGGACATGTCGCCCATTATTTTTACTGTATATGTCTGTATATGTTTAAATAAAATATAATTTAGCCATCTAGTGTGATCATGGAATGAATAGAGCCTTCAATAGTACAACAGAGCAGTCATTTGTCAATGTAACCCCCTCCAATTAAAGAAGTTTTTTTCTGGTAAAATACCCCAACCTGCCAACAAGGGAAAAAAACCCGGGCTATCTAAAAAACAAGTTTTTTTTCATCTGTTGTTTCTAGTATCAATATAAAAACTATTTTATGCTATTTTTTTTGATAATATGATGTGAAACATGAAAAAACATCATAAAAAGTAAAAATTTAATTTCCAAAAAATCATTTTAAAAAATATTTCCTTTTTTGAAACCCCTTTTGCCCTTTTAAACAAAAAAGTCAACTTTACTTAAAAATTTAATTTATGAACAAATAGTGTGAATATATAAACATTTTCTCTAAACTTGGACTCACATAATAGTCCTACAGGAAATGTTTGTGAATTAATCGTCTTCAAAGGAAAAGGAGAATCAAACTAATTATGAATTTATCACTATACCCTAAATGTCACAAAGATGAAGAAAAAAAAGTCTACCAGTTCATTTTATCTTTTCAGTGCCATATGTTCTGTGTAAATGCAGTTAAACCTCTTCACTTTTACCTTTTATTGTGTGATCTACTTCTTTATCATCTATTAAATATATTTATGTACTGTGTTAATATTGTATATAATTGCATAATGTAGAAAATCAACATACATTATGAGTGTTCTCACCTAATACTTGATAAGTAATAAGGTTACTTTCAATATCACAGTGGCAATAATGTAATCTGTCAGATCAGAGCCTTTTTTTATCCTTTAATTTGTTCAAAGTCTCTTTCTGCCTGTGATGCTATTCTTTGATGTTACATCAAATGAAAAAAGATTAAAGTGTAACAAGAATTTATCACTGCTGACATATTTGTGACTTAAGACCATCAATTTTTTAGGATTTTTTATTTTTTTTGGTCTCTGTCCAAAATCCAGATGTCCTCAAAAATTAACTGACAGTCCCAAGAAGATGTTGTTAAGAAGATTTATTAATAGCATGCTTTTGTTTTTATCTGATTTGCTTTATACTAGTAAATGTGAATGTTTACATATGCACAATAACATTAATTTTTACTACTTTAGTATTTTAGTAGTACAAATGCGGATCGCTAAAGTTCTGTGAAATAAAAACCTACATATGCAATAATTTCCATATTTTTTGCAAAAATACAAATTAATAGGTGGCTTATATCAAGATTATATCCAGATTGAGTGACCTTAAAATACTATTTTTATTAGAATGCAGGTTCTTTGGGTTACATGACAAATATTGAGCATAGCAAACAAAATAAGTGAGCTGTGTTAATGCAAGGCTTAAACTGATGTATTGCCGTGGATTACTATATGTGAAAAAAACATCCCAATGCACTGCTTATAATAAACTACATGTTCATAGTTGAAGTAGAGAACTAAACATGTGCAAGGAATGTTCTCACAGGCAATCACAGATATATTCTGTAGCAGCAGCCTTTACTCTCTGAGACTTAAATATTTAACAGATGTGTAGAAGATAATCTGTCATCACTTTGCTCTTGTCGTCCAATCCCAACTTTATGTGTTATTTTTAAATAATATGTTTAATTACCTATATTTTTTTAGTTTCTTTCTGCTTTATTTTTCTAGAATCTTGTGATTCACAGATTATGGGATTTATTAATTCCTCTTTGGATCGAATGATTTCTAATGGGGACAACACCACCAAAAACAATAAAAAGAAAGAACATATGTGTATGTGTTTTTGAAGCAGAAAAATACAGTGGAGGCGTGTATATATATATAAAAAAAAAAAACACTACAAACGACTGCACAAATAAATGCCAGACCTACAGCATTTGGAAAAAATGGTAATGCCAAACAATAAAAAAAATAAATAAATAAATACACACCCAAATTGAGAAAAGAATGACACAAAAAGAAAATAAATTATGATAAGTTAGACCTACCTGGAATCCAGCCCACTGTCCTTGCCTACTTGATGTGCTGCCCTTAGTGGCAGACCCCAACTGGGTGTTAATCCCTATGCTACTAAAGTGATGGGCCATCAGGTGGGAAGAAAAGTCAGTCAGTCTATGTCAGTAACAGAACAGTATCTTCAGACCACAAAATTAGAAGACAAATAGAGAACCCATAAAACAAGCCAGAGGTCAGAACCACTGTCAGGAGCACAGTACCTAGTTAAGAGACTAGCCGAGGTCCATAAGACAAGCAGAGTTCAGGTACACATATATATTTTTATATAGAAACATTTTCACAATGAGACATAAAGATCATTTTAAAGGTATCAGCTAATGCTGCTTATCTTTTATATGATGCATTGTATATTTATTAATTAATTGTTTAAATAATTAAAATTTTCACTGTTTGCTGTCACGGATGCCCCTGACCCTCTTCCCGGGTCGCGGGGGCATCCGTTCCCCGATGCCTTTAGGCGCATCAACACGCATGTCGGGTCGCGGGAGCGCTCATTCCCCTGTCTGTCCCCCTGCACACTTACCCGGCCGCTCTCCTGCTGCAGCCTCTGTCCTGCGGCGCGTGCGCGCCGGCAAGGTTAGGTTTAAAGGGCCAGCGCACCGGTAATTTGCTATTGCCGGTCGCTGCCCCTATTTAAGCCTGCCTCTTCCTGGCGGTTCTGTACCACGCTATACCTCGGCTGCCACCGCAAGCAAGTCACGTCAGGGGTAGTGACCTGGTAGACTCCCGCCGCAGCAAGTCCATCCTGCTTTGCGGCGGGCTCTGGTGAAAACCGGGACCTACTTAGATTCCGCTCCCTGGCGTGGCTAACACCATCGCTTGCGGTGGCCCAGTGGATCCACTACTGTGAACCATGACAGTAAGACCTGGCCATGGATCCCGCCAATGTGCCTCTTCCGAGCGTCTCTGACATCACCACCATTGTGGCTCAGCAGTCCAAACAGATTGTGCAGCAGGCGCAACAGCTTAACCAGCTTTCATCCATGATGCAGCAGCTTCTCGCCTCTCAGCAGCATCGGCCAGCCGCTGTGGCAGCCCCCATGGCAGCGACTTCGGTTATGTCCGCCGGTCCCAAGCTCCGGTTGTCAATGCCTATGAAATTTTATGGGGACCCTAAGGCCTGCAGGGGTTTCATCACCCAATGCTCCCTCCACGTGGAACTCGGTCAGTTCCCATCGGAAAGGTCTAAGGTGGCCTTCGTGGTCAGTCTTCTTTCTGGAAAAACCATGACCTGGGCCACTCCTCTTTGGGACCGAGGCGATCCCGTCACAGCTGTTCTCGGTACCTTTCTTCAAGAGTTCTGAAGTGTATTCGAAGAACCCACTTGTGCATCTTCTACAGAAACCAAGGGAAACGAAGGGAATTCCTTCGTGGGAGACTACGCTGTGCAGTTTCGCACTCTGGCTTCCGAACTAGCCTGGAACGAGGCAGCGTTGTGTGCCACTTTCAAGAAGGGCCTCGCCAGCCTCATCAAGGATGCCCTCTCCACCAGGGATCTTCCATCCTCCTTATCTCCTTGGCCAGCCGGATTGACGTCTGTTTTTCTGATAGGCAAGCGGAAGTTCGTCTAGAGGTCGACTCCGCCAGGACACGTCACTTTCCTCGCTTGGCTCCTGTGTTCCAAAGGCCGCCACAACAGTCCACCCCACTGGCCGCGGAGGAGCCCATGCAGGTGGACAGGGCTAACCTATCTTCACAGGAGCTGTCTCGACGATGAGTGCCTCTACTCTGCCAGTCCCAAATACTTCCGCAGGGGTTGCCCGCTCTGTCCCCAGAATCCGGGAAATGCACGCACCTAGGCTACGTGGGAGAGGCATCCCTAGGTGTGAAAAAACCCTCGCCTGACTATACCCGTACTAGTCGGGTTTGGACCTGGAATCCGGTTTCAAGTTTTGGCCTTCCTGGACTCTGGTTCAGCCAGGAACTTTGTGGATGCGGCCTTAGTGTTCAAGCATAACCTCTCGGTGGTCTGCCTGGAGAAACCTCTGACCATCTCCTCTATCAGTGGAGAATTCCTCAATGATCCGGTCCTGTTTGGTACCGAGCCCTTGTCCCTTCAAGTTGGGGCACTCCATAAGGAGAGACTTACGTTTTATGTGTTACCCCGGTCATCCTCGTCTATTCTTCCGGGCCATCCTTGGCTGCAGCAACATGCCCCGGTGCTTGATTGGAGGACGGTCGAAGTCTTGCATTGGGGACAAGGTTGTCATTCTCGCTGTTTGGTGGCACCTCGCCCGGTGCTTCCCGCTTCTCCTCTAGTAACGTCTAAATTGCTGGCAGGTCTCCCCGCACCCTAACAAGAATTTGCGGATGTGTTTTCGGAGAAGCAAGCGGAAACCCTACCTTCTTATCGTCCCTATGACTGCCCAATCAACCTGCTACCCGGCACATCTCCTCCCCGGGGCAGGGTCTATCCACTGTCTGTACCAGAGACTCAAGCCATGGCTGCTTACATCCAGGAGAATTTTCAGAAGCGGTTCATTCGTAAGTCCTCCTCACCTGCCGGGGCCTGGTTCTTCTTCGTGGCAAAGAAAGATGGCTCTCTCCGTCCCTGTATCGATTACCGCGGTCTCAATAAGATCATCGTGAAGAACCAGTATCCCTTGCCGTTGATCACCGAGCTGTTTGATCATCTCTGTGGAGCCAAGATCTTTTCCAAACTGGACCTTACAATCTCATTCGGATCCAAGAAGGAGACGAGTGGAAGATGGCCTTCAACACTCGAGATGGCCACTTCGAGTACCTGGTGATGCCTTTCGGGCTCTGTAATTCTCCCGCAGTCTTCCAGGAGTTTGTCAACGATGTCTTCAGAGATCTCTTATACACCTGTGTGATTGTCTACCTGGACATCCTGATCTTTTCACCTTACCCGGAGTCCCACCAGGCCCATGTGCGACAGGTTCTCGGGCGTTTACGCGCTAACCATCTTTACGCCAAGTTGGAAAAGTGTCTCCTCCACAAGACCAGTCTTCCTTTTCTCGGCTACATCATCTCGGACATGGGTTTACAAATGGATCCCACTAAATTGTCTGCCGTCCTGCAATGGCCTTGTCCGGTGGGCCTCCGTGCCATACAGAGATTCTTGGGCTTCGCCAACTACTATAGGCAGTTTGTGCCCAACTTCTCATCACTGGTGTCCCCAATCGTGGCTTTGGCCACCAGTGGTTGAAGAGGCCTTTGTAAAGCTAAAATCTGCATTTGCTTCTGCACCCGTGCTTTCTCGGCCTGATACGGAGAAACCTTTCTACTTTGAGGTGGATGCCTCCTCCATGGGAGCTGGAGCCGTGCTCGCCCAAAAAGGGCCCACTGGCGAGACCCGCACGTTTGGCTTTTTCTCTAGAACCTTTTCAGCGGCGGAGAGGAATTATTCCATTGGGAATCGGGAACTGCTGGCCATCAAACTAGCCTTGGAGGAATGGCGCTATCTCCTCGAAGGAGCTCGTTAGCTGGTCACCATGTACACTGACCACAAGAATCTCCTTTATCTGAAGACTTCCCAACGGCTGAATCCCCGGCAGGCCCGCTGGTCGCTTTCTTTTTCCCGGTTTGACTTTCTCATTCATTTTCGCCCGGCTGAAAAAAATGTCAAGGCGGATGCTCTCTCCCGTGCTTCGGACGTGATAGGGGATGAACCTGCACCACGGCACATTATCCCTCCTGAACGGCTAATTTCCACTGCACCGGTAGATCTTCGACAAATCTCTCTGGGCAAGACTTATGTACTTCCGAATCTTCGGAGGAGGATACTTATTTGGGGACATTGCGCACGCCAGCAGTGTTAAGTTTAAAGGGCCTGCGCACCGGTAATTTGCTATTGCCGGTCACTGCTCCTATTTAAGTCTGCCTCTTCCTGGTTACCCTGCCGGATCTTTAGTGCCTTACCGCCTACTGAGAAAGCATTCTATGAGTCTCGTCCTGAATACTGTGTAACGTACCTTCTTGCCTCCATCCCTCGACCACGATCCTTTGCCGCCTGTCCTGACCTTATTGCCTGTCCCCGACTATGAGCCTGCCTGATTCTGTACCACGCTATACCTCGGCTGCCACCGCAAGCAAGTCATGTCAGGGGTAGCAACCTGGTAGACTCTCGCCGCAGCAAGTTCATCCCGCTTTTCGGCAGAGTCTGGTAAAAACTGGGACCTACTTAGATACCGCTCCCTGGCGTGGCTAACACCAACGCTTGCGGTAGTCCAGTGGATCCACTACTGCGCACCGTGACATTTGCTAAACGGTTATGCCATTCCTGGTCTACCTCGTTAACAGATCTGTTTCTATCCATGCTGTTGCAGAGATTATACTGAAGAAGTGTGTGAGATAACACACTAAACGCATTCTGTCTATGTACTACTGGATTTTAATAAATATGGGCACAAGATTATTTTAAGTGTCCTGCTACATACCTCCTCTGAGCGCTCTGCCATCAGCACTTTGTGATTTTGTGAGTTCTTTACCCTTCCTTTCTGTTCTGGTTCTGGTTTATCCGGTGAGGAGCGCTACCATCCCAGCGTATTGGAGCCTCGGCTGCCGGCGGTTACATATGTGCACATGTGAGTTGTACCATAATTAGTACAACTCATCCGGGTGAGCAGCTTCTGCTTTAATTACGATCTGCTTTAAATACCTGTGTGATTTACTACACCAGATTGCGCCTGTCCCCACTTTATCTTCCTTCCCCTATTTTATGTCCTCAGCACTTGGATTGAATTTGCAGGAATCTAAGATTTGGGCGACTTCATAGTCCAACTCACCATTTTTATTGGAGGAGGGGGTTTAGAGGGTGAAGTCAGGGACGGTAAGTATCTTTACAGGAGTGAGCAATGAAAAATGTTATGACTGCGAAGACAAGAGGGTAACTTTAGCTGGTAGGCCACCTTATTAATTACTTCATTAATCAAATCGTGGAGCATTTTTACCAGAAGGAACCTCTAAACAAATATTTTTGGGGGGACAACCATACCTTGTCTCCAAAAACATAGCCTTCAGAGCAAAGACACCTTTTATCACTCTTTTTCTTTTGGATGTTCTGGGCTTTAACCAAGTTCATCTGATCTTGTGCCCAGACTGTGCACAGATCATTAATAATTACATCGGCACCTCTTTGATCAGAAGTGGCACTAGCCAATGTTGCAAGTCTTGGGTGAAAACCATAATTACAGCAAATTAAGTATACCCAGTATGCCTGCTGACCTGAGACATAACAACGGAGTTTTTGTGTAACAGTTCGATTCACCCTCTCTGTCCACCCATTAGTCTCAGAGTGGAAGGAAGAGAAGAAGGACAGGGTGATACCCAGAGCCTTAAAAAGGGCTCTCATGAATCAAGAGACAAATTGATCCCTTCTGTCAGAAACTATATTCTTAGGTAAACCATGCAGTTTAATGATATGTTTAAGAAACAGCTCCACAAATTTTTTGGAAGATGGTAATCCCTTTAATGGGACCATATTTTACTGAAGTGATGCTCTATAACCCAGTTAACAGATTTACACTTAGAGGTAGGAAGATCAGTCATAAAATCCATAGAGATGTGGGTCCACAGATGCTCAGATATAGAAAAAAGTTCACCAGGAGGACGAGTTCTGGGAACACAGCTTGCAGCTGAGAGCATAGACCGCACAATTTGCAACATAAGATTCCACATCTTGAAACAATGAAGGCCACCAGTAGTTGCAAGAAATAAGTCTCTTTGTACCAGATACTGGGATGTCCAGATAATATGGAATCATGTAATTATCTTAATAATCGTAGCCAAAATTGAATGGGGACAAAGATCTTCAAAACTGGACAATTAGCAGGTCTCAAATGCTTGTGCTGATGGGTCTTAATTAGTGTTGAGCAAGCTGTTCCGAAAAAGGTTAGTTCGAGATGAATTTTACGTTTTTTTACGAACTGAGTCGAACCAAGTTTTTTGCCGCAAGTTCCGTAAAATTCAGGTTTGGGACATGCGTTTGGCGCCAGTTTCAGCTGCTTCCTTCAGTTTTGGCGCCCAGCCAATCAGTGCAGAGAACAGAGGGGGGTCAAAAAGGTCACCACTGAGGGTGTAAGGATCTCATTGGCTGCTAAAATTACATGACTGTATTATATGTATGTCACTGTCATTTCGACCTTACTCTCTGTAGTGAACACACTGCTGCCTCTGTGTGCTTGATTGGCAGCAGGCAGAAACAACAATTTCTAGCGATTTCACACAGGAAAAGCTGCTAGTCCGATTAGACAGGGGGGGGGGATAACTAGCTTCGGGAATCATACACATCAATAGTTAGGAAGTTTTGTATAGGTATTGTATAGTGTATAGTTTTCACTTCTGTGAAGACTTCTGTGTCGCACTGTTGCTGCCAGGGTTCTTCCATAAGACAGCGTTAACAGATATATCATAATAAAATGCATTTTTATTATCCTATTTGTCAGTTGCAAAATATAGGCATTTAAGAACACTGTTGATTCGTTGTCAGGGTTCTTCCATAAGACCCCATATCACAGATATTCCATAAAAAAATTTCTGTTCATAATCCTATTTGCCAGTTGCAAAGTATAGGCATCTAAGAACACTGTTGATTTGCTGCCAGGGTTCTTCCATAAGACCCCATTTCACAGATATTCCATAGAAAAAATACTGTTTACAATCCTATTTGCCAGTTTCAAAGTATAGGCATTTAAGAACACTGTTGATTTGTTGTCTTTGAAGTACAGTTATTCAATAAGAGGCTGTGAACAAATCTTGACCTTTTCAATATTTATATTTTTGAACATGGAGCGAACTAGAGGTGGTAAGCGAGCAAGGAGGTATGATGGACGTGGAGCTAGAGGTAAAAGACAAGGCACCCCTTCCAGTGCTCCGGACAACACACAAGCGAGCACATCATTAGGATGTTCTTGCTGCCACCATGTTCTTGCTTGACATGTTCTTGGCCCTGGTGAAAAAAGTGATAGGGGGCTCCTGACTGTTACCATGTGTCATTTCCAATACCGGCGTCTTCTTATGTGTCAAAGGGACCCCATAGCAGCTGCTACCGCTGCACCTCAAATCATATACCTTCTGATCTTTTCAGTTAGAAGGAATTAATTATTTTAGCCTGTGAATTTTTTCTGTGACTCTTAGAGGCAAATTGTCTTCACTAAGTTGTTTCATATATCCATTTTAACCCCTTCCCGACATTGGACATATGCATTTCGCCCCTAGCGGGAAGTGAAATTCCCGCAAATGGATGTATTGCATACATCTTGGCGATCGTGCGGGCTTGCGAGCGAGCCGCGCACGATCGCGACATGGAACCAGCGGGAAATTACCGCTGGCCGCATGCTGTATCACTTGCGGCTGGAGTGAGCTCCGGCCGCGTGTGAAAACGCTTCATTGCCACAACCTGTCATGGTTGCGATAATGAAGCCGCAGGCAGGAGGAGTGAGCTCCTGCTGCCTGCCATCGGTGCAGGTGCAGATGTTGCTCACTGGTCTCTTACCCGACTCCCCGGATGCTTTCTGAAAGCATCCGGGTAGTCTGGTGAGGTCACCATGCCCACAATGCATTGTGGGCATGGTGTCAGTAGTGACCATGGTGACCTGTACAAAAGCGTAACGCTGTGCACAGGTCTCCTATTCAAACAGCAATCTAACAATTGCTTTTCCCCAGTGGGGATTTGCTGTTACAAATCACCATTGGGGAAAAGTAAAAAAATGTGAAAAAGAAAAAAAAAAAAGTAAAACACAAACAATAAAATTAAAACACGCCCTGTTCCCCCTTTTACAAAGGGCAAATCGCCCCAAAAAAGATAAAAAATAAATAGTACCCATATTTGGTATCGCCGGGCATAACAAACCCACCTATAAATCTGTCAATTTAATTAACCCGTACAATGAACTCCGTTAAAAACCAAAACAAAAAACAGTCACAGAATTTTTGTTCATCCTGCAGCACATAAAATGGAATAAAAAGCGATCAAAAACTCATATAAACGCCAAAGTTGTACCAATTAAAACGTCAGTTCATTATGCAAAAAAAAGTCCTTACACGTCTCTGTATACGGAAAAAAAAAGTTATGGCTGGTATCGCTGTATATGTATCGACCCAGATAGTAAAGCTAGCTGGTCATGGATACTGCACGGTGAGCGCTGTTAAAAATAAAAAACACTACTAGGATTGCAGTATTTTCTTCACCCTGCCTTACAAAAAAACAATTTAAAACTGATCAAAAAGTCTTGTCCCCCCAAAAATGATACCAATAAAAACGTCAACTCATCCTGCAAAAAACAAGCCCCTACACTGCTCCTTTACAAAGAAAAATAAAAAAAGTTATGGCTCTCAGACTTAGGGCCCGATGCAAAAACGTGTTTTCCTTTTTGAATAAAAGTGTTTATTGTGTAAAAGCAGTAAAACATAAAAAATTTATAAATTGGGTATCACTGTAACCATATCGACCTGCTGAGTAATACTAGTATGTCAGTTGTACTACATGGTGACCGCTGTAAAAAATAAAAATAAAAAACACTATCAGGAATGCTGTATTTTGTTCAAAATGCCTCACAAAAAACTTAATAAAAAGTGATCAAGCGGGGCATATGCCCCCCATAAGGGTTTACTAATAAAAAACTTCAACTCATTCCACAAAAAAACAAGCCCACCTCCGTATACAAAAAACTGAAAAAGTTATGGCTATCAGAACAGGACAACATAAAAACGCAATTTTTCTTTATACCAATTTCTATTGTGTAAAAGTAATAAAACATAAAAAAACTATATAAAATCGATATCATTGCAATTGTACCATCCCCCATAGTAAAGTATCATCATTTATACTGCACGGCAAATGCTGTAGAATTGAAGCCCAAAAAACAATGGTGGAACTGTTTTCCGTCCTCATTTTCATAGCCCAATGCAAAAAACAAACAAACTATAGAACACCTGTGCGCCCAGAATGCACAATACACCCCTAGATGAGATCCTTGAGGGAGGCTGAATCCAAAATGCGGTGACTTCTGGAAGGTTTCATCTGTTCTGCTACTTTGGGGGCTTTGTAAATGCGACATGGCCCCACCAAAATCTGCGTTCCAAAAGCCCAATAACACTCCCTCCCTTATACGCCCTGCCATGTGCCCAAACAGCAGTTTACACCCACATGTAGGGTATTGCCAAACTTGGAAGAAATTGCATAACAATATTTTTGGTGCTTTTTTTCCAGGATGCCTTGTAAAAATTAAACATTTTCAGCTAAAATTGCAGATTGTTGGAAAAAAGTTATTTTTTCATTTTCACAGCCCAACGCTAAAAAATTTTGTGACACACCTGTGGGGTCAATATGCTCACTACACCCCTGGATATATTCTTTAAGGGTTGTAGTTTCCAATATGGGATCTTTTTAGGGGAGGTTATTAATTTTTAGCACTTAAGGGTGTCCGCAAACCTGAAAAAGGCCCCCTAAATAAAATCGTTAAGAAAATAGACCCCAGAGTCCGGTTAGGTGCTCCTCTATTTCTTGGGCATGTGGTTGAGACAAATAGCGCAAATAGGCCACATGTGGGATATCTTGAAAACGGCAGAATTGGGGAATCAAAATTAAGTTGCATTTCCCTATCACTTTTACCGTATTTCTGTATAATTTTATAAACATTATAAATTGCCAAAAAAGGTTTAAATTTTTAAATTCCACTTTCCACTTTGCTTTAATTCCTGTGAAACACCTAATGGTTTAATAAACTTCCTAAAATGCTGTTTTGAATACTTAAAGGGGGGTAGTTTCTTTGATGAAGTCCTTTATGTGGGTAACCTAAAATACAAACTAATCCAAAGCACATTAGAACTGGACGGTCCCTAAAAAAATGTTATATTGCAAATTTTCTTGAAAATTTGAAAATTTCTACTAAATTTCTAAGCCCCATAAATGTCGTAAAAAAAAAAAAAGACATTTAAAAAAAATGATGCCAAACTACAGCAGACATATGGTAGATGCTAGTCATAAACTATTTTGAGTGGAATAGCTATTTGTCTTACATGCAGAAATTTTTGAAGTTTGAAATTGGTAAATTTTTCAAATTTTTCACGATACTTTAATATTTTTCACAAATAAACAAGCATTTTTTGGACCAAAATTTCTTTCAATCTTAAAGCACAATATGTCACGAAAAAACTATTTCTGAATCACCCTGGATAGGTTTTAAGTGTCAAAAAATTATTCTGACATAAAGTGACAGATGCCAGATTAAAAAAATGGGGCTCTGTCAGAGAGGCCAAAACTGGCTCCGGCGGTAAGGGGTTAATCTTATGGAAGGTAATTGCGGCTTCTCCTCACCTTTGTTGGTATAAAAATTAACCTGAACATCATCTCCCATTGACTTTAATTAGGTTCAGCGTTTGGTTCGGCGTTCGGCCCGAATTTCTCAAAGTTCGAAGTTCGGCCCGAACTCTAATTTTTTATTGCCCGCTCATCACTAGTCTTAATCTCAGGGGAAATAGCTGAGACAACAATCTCCTTGGGAAAATGGGTACAGGATCCTCCTTGGCTGAGTGGCTGGCACAAAAGCTTCTAGATAACGCATCAGCTTTAACATTCTTAGTTCCTGGTGTGTATGCTACAATAAAATTAAAACAAGTAAAAATCAACGAAGGGTTTGGAATGGTCTATTTGAGCCAAAACTGGAGCTGAGATGAAACACTGCTTAAATTTGTCGAAAGCCTCTAAGCCCTCAGGTTGTCATTCATGAAATTAACCCTATTTTTAGCCATATCAGTCAATGGCTGGGCTAGAACAGAAAAATTACGATAACATTTTCGATGATAATTAGCAAGGAATCACTGTAGGGCTTTTAGGCAGGAAGGACTTTCACTCGAGAACCTGTCTGGTAGCTGAATTGGGGGTTCCACTAGAGGGGGGATAGATGTTGGAACACTGTGACCCAAGGAGATCTCCTGCTACTGTACCCTCTGCACCAGATCCTGGACTAGTTGGGTAAGCCCCTGCATCTGCTCTCCCAATGCCTTCATGGGGTTCATGGTGCGTGGAGAGCAGTAGTGATGGCCTGTGATAACGTCACGTCAAGGGGGGGTCAGTAAGCCCTACCTAGAACCCAGCTGACTGTGTACTTGATGTGCTGCCCTAAGTGTCAATCCATTTGCTACTAAAGTGTTGGGACCGTCAGGTGGTAAGAAAAATCAGTCAGGCTAAGTTAGTAATGGAACGGTAATGCCACAAAATCAGAAGACTAGTATAGAACCCAGAAAACACCCAGCATTCAGAGGTACTGTCAGGAGCAAAGTATCTAGTCACTAGACTAGCTGAGGTCCAGAACACAAGCAGAATTCAGGTACATAAAATAGCAACAGTAACTACGCTAGTGAAGTATGGGCAAGCCAGAAACTATCACAGGCACAGCAGACAGATCCACAGAGGTTTAAATGA
>JAODAL010015471.1:22500-83777 GCA_025379985.1 Phyllomedusa bahiana
TCTCATTTTTTGCGGGCAAAATTTGCAAATAAAAGAAATTTGTTTCTCATTAGGTGGTATAAATGCCCGGGTATATGGTTGGGAATTGATATCACAAATCAAATAATAAATCTGCCATCAATCTACAATTTATGTGAGATTTAAGGAGACGAATCTTTAATTAAAATCGTACATGCCCCTCTTGCTTGTGGTTTGAATGAAATACAACCGGGAACCCCCAAGTGTTTTATCTTGTGCATCTTAGATAGTAAATGTGTCTCCCGCGACAAATTATATCAGCATTTGACCCGTGAGTCTCTCCAAGCAGGGAGCGCTTAAAAAACGGTTTAGGCCTTTCACATTATATGACCAAAACTTTAAAGACAAAGGACACAAGACAAAAAACTTTTAAAGCTGCAATCTATATATAATAAGAAGGATACGGCGCACCCCATAGTATCTTTAATATTAAACCATACATTAGAAAATCCACGTTCTGCAAACAAAACTCAAAAAAATGAGAACAAGACTTATCGAAAAGAGTCTTTCCTAGAGTTGGGAAAACATAGGGGAAAGTCTGCCCTTGGAACCTTTTCAATTTTAAAAAAGGAAGAAAACAAGGGGTAGAAAGTTTAAAACCCCCTTAAGCCAGTCACGCTTATATTCCTAAATCAAATAAAGGGTACAGCATAGATCAGTCCGCGGATTTCGAACGGGGTCTGGTGTCTTTCCCGACACAGAGGTTATCATCTCCGGCTAGCCGATTTTTTTGGAGCAGGGCTAGTGTCAGGTGTAGTTAGAGCTTCCAATTTCAAGGTTTTCATAGGCTTCCCTGTGGAGTTGCAACATTTGGGAGCCTCCTTTTTTTAAAATTTTTAGTTTAAAAAGGGAAGCCCCATTTGTAATTGATCCCTCTGTCAGGAGAATCTTTGTATATGGTTGGAATTCTTTTCAGCGCTCTAGGGACTGCGGAAAGGTCAGGAAAAATTGAAATTTCTGGGAAAAGCTCCCGGTAGGTGTCTGCTTGCGTAACGCGCGAAGAAAATTTCCCCTTTTATATGTAAAAATGGATGCGCGCTATAGTGTCTCTCGGGGCTTGTGCGGAAAATTTTTGGTTTTGGGTTCTATGAAACCTATCTATGAAACAAGTCCGTGAGATTTTTGAGGCATAGTCAGCGCCATCAGTCTGTTAGGTTGATTAAGATGTTCAGGTGAGACGGTCTCCCCGGGATCCCCTTTTTAACGTTGTTGCTTTGACCCGTCTTTAGGTCAATACTTTATTGGAGACGCTTGACCCCTCCCCGGGGGCATTTTTGGATCAATTAAATGTTGTGCGAATTTGCGAATTCCGCCATTTTTTGTTTCGATGTGCCGGTCCCTTTAAGAGGGGATGAAAATCTTGTTTAACCAGAAAATCATGTTCTTGAATCTGATTGCAAAGGGGCCCGGAAGGAGGGGAAAAGTTGCTTTAGCGTTGTGCTGTTAGGGTTGTCTTCAAAAGGGGCCAGTTGCTCCTTCCATGACTCGGCTCTGGAGGATTGAGTGGGAGGGAGAGGGGTATCGATGACCTTTATTAGGGGGGAGGTGCTGCAGGGCACTGTAGATTAAAAAATTTTAGGTAGCTTTGCGGTTTTATTTTTTTATTTTTCTTGCTTGTCCCCGCCATGGGGGGGCCCCAAAACCCTTTATGTGATAGCGGGTTAAGGGTTTTTAAATTGCTTTTTGGCCCGGGCAAATAAAATGGTACAATTTGGGGGCAGGTTTATGTTTAATCACGTCTCTTGTGGTGCAGCAAAAAAAAAAAAAATCTGGAGCTTTGTTAGAAAACTCGTGCTGTAACCAAGGATTCAGGGCCTGTATTGATGCGATAAAATGGCCCTTTATGGAGAGGGACTCGGATTTTTCAACTTTCATCAAATAAAAAGAAGGTTTTTTTTTTTTTTTTTTTTTTTTTTTAAACCTATGGGTTTTTGGTTTTGCTATTCTTTGTCAAAGAACGATGGGGGGTTTGTAATGGGCAAAGTACAAAGCTGTGAGAGTGCAGGAGGGTAGTTGAGTGGGGAGTAGCTGTATATGATTTATTTTGTTGAACGGGGCTATCGCAGAGTGTGGCTGACAGCTGTTATTGAGGTTTTCCAGCCACTGCGTGCCTGCCCCTAGGTTGTTTTTTTTACACTTTTTGCTCTCAGATGAGGGTTCTTGAACACAGGAGCAGCAGCGCAGGGCAAGGGTGCGGGGTGAAGTAGACTGCCGGTGTAGCAGCAGAGATACTAGGTCACCTCCTCTGCGTCTGTGAATATCCCTGCAGCGAGGTGTCAGGGAACACTTTGATCGTCTGAGCCGCACGGCAGTATGGCAGCCAGAAGGAGGGGCTGTCTCGACCGTGCACTACAAGCTGCACCAGCAGATCGGGACTCCCGGACACCAGAGCGGCAGGACAGAGTAAGGGCGCAGGTAAATTGTATTGGCAGCACGGCAGCAGATCTATCGCGAACTTCCGAAACCGCAGGGACTTGCCCAGCAGCGAGGTTTCAGGGGGCGCCTTCACCGCTCGGGCCGCGCGGCAAAATGGTTGTCAGGAGGAGGGGCCTTCCCGACCGTGCTCTGCAAGTGGTTCCGACTGTTGCAGACCTGGATCGTTTATTAGATTAGTGGCAGGGAGACTCACCACCTCGTCGGCAGTCTCTTTAGAGTCCGTGGGCGTCAGGCTCAGCAGCGATGTTCAGGAGGGCTATACATTTTGCACGAGTCCCGTGGCAGGAGGGTTGCCGGGAGAGAGGGCCTCAGAGACCGGGTACCGCAGGCGTTCAGAGCTGATCCAGCACGGCACCTCCAATTTCATTAAGAGCTGGGTTGTTTTGTACCTCTCCGCGTCACCGACACCTAGGGCTCACAATCCAGTGGATTAATAGCAAGGAATTAGGTTTAATTGGGCCGAGGTAGACTGGCTGAAGAGGAGTTCACACAGAGTGCGTCTGGCTACATTGGTGTCCAGGCCACGCCCCCTCATAATTGATATTCTGAAGAGCTCTTTGATGACACAATGCAGTTGGGGTCAGAAGGCATTTCAAAAGATCAAGAGGCCAAAGAGGATGATTTTGTCTGCTCTGATGCCCAATCGCTGATACCGTCAGAGGAGAAGGAAGTTGATCAGTCGGCAGAAATCCTGGGCAGTCAGTAACGCTTTGCAGTGCCTGTAGCTTCTAGCCTGCAGCTTGAGGATGTAGACTGCAAGGAAGAGGAAGTCACCTGTGATGATGATGACATTGCGAACCCAACGTGGTCTATTGATGGGATAGTGTCAGTGCGGGTCTGGCCTCAGAAAGGGAGAGGCGGTCGCACAAGTCCGCTGACATTACTCCACCAGCCGTGGTCATTGGTCGCAGCGGGAACACCGGTACTAGGTTTCCACAGTCAAAGAGGGCCAGGTCCTGTGAAGCCTGGGCCTTTTTCGATCAAGCCTCAAATTCACCGACTGACGTCATATGCTGGATTTGTTTTCAACGCATCAGTAGAGGAAAGAATATAAAGAGTTTAAGCACCACGAGCATGAACAGGCACATGCATGTAAAGTATGAATTGCTTTGGAAGAATCACTTGGAGAAAAAAGGCCACACAGCTCCTGGGCTTTCCAATCACCGCAACATCTTCGGCCTCCTCCTCCTCCACCACTTCCAAGCGATCCTCTGCTGCCGATGTGCCGGAGCTTCATGAGCAAGCACCATCCCCAGTTCCAGATGCTGTCGGCCAATACCCAACAGCAACACATTCTACACCTTCCCCTTCCCTCCAGTGTGACCTGCATGCCATAAAGCGGCCAGTCCGACAGTCAGCCTTCTGGGTACCAGGTGTGGAAGCAGAAGAAATGCTTTCACCCCAACCATCCCAAAGCCAAAAGCCTGAATGTTGGCATTGCCATGCTGTTGGCCTTGGAAATGGTGGACACAGATGGGTTCCGCAACGTCATGGCCCTGACATGCAACCCATTATCAGATGCTGAACAGGCATTTCTTTGCCAGAAAAGCTGTCCTGCCCTGACCAGCTACGTTGCAGAAAAGATCTCCTGCGCATTGGCTGCATCTGTGTCAAAAAAGTCCATCCCACTACAGACACATGGACTAGTAAGCACGGTCAAGGGTGATACACCTCCCTGAATGCTCACTGGGTGAGTTTGGTGGATGACAGTGTCTCTGGTGATGGGTCTCAGCAAACACTATTCCACACTGCTGGGATGGTGCAGAGTCCAGATCCTCAACCTTGACAGGTAGCATCATGTGCCAAGAGAAACCAGGCCGTTCTCAAATTAATTTGTCTTTGAGACCGTCGACACACAGGTCAAGAGCTGTGGATGGCTCTGCGCACTCAGAACGATCAGTGGCTGGGTGCTAAGAACCTAGTGCTAGGCAAGGTGGTGTGCAACAACGGGAGAAATCTCCTTGCTGCCCTTAGTTACGGTATACTTATGCAAATCCCTTGCCTGGCACATGTCATGAACCTGGGTGTGTGTCACGTCAAGGGAGGTACAGTGATCCCTGACTGGAACCCAGCCCACTGTCCCTGCCTACTTGACGTGCTGCCCTAGGTGGCAGACGGCAACTGGGAGACAGTCCCTGCGCTGCTAAAGTGCTGGGGCCGTCAGGAGGAGGAATAGTCAGACAGTCCGGGTCAATACCAAATCAGGAACGCCAAGCCACAAATCAGAACCAGAGGGATAAACGTAAACAAGCCGGGGTCAAAAGCCAAACGGGAGCGAGGTACAAGATCAGAAGACAAGCCGGGGTCAGGAGAACAAGCCGAGGTCAGGTACACATGTAAGCAGACAACAAAATAGCACAGGTAATAGGCAGCCAGGAAAATATCACAGGCGCTTCACTCAGCCTTCAGGAAGTTTAAATGGGATTCCTGGATACCGCCCCTGTAGCTGATTGGAGCGGCCTCCGGGTCCTCCCATTGGCTGGTGTGACATGCCCCCTGTCAGGAGTGGCTGGGCGTCTGTCACTCACAGAGCTGTCAGCAGCAAGTGTATCAGGGTGGGATCGCAAATCAGCTGCTGCAGCCTGTTGATCCCTGCAGCCTGAGCACAGCCTAGTCCTGACATTGTGTAGAAATTTCTCAAGCGCTACCTGGGTCTTGATTGTCTGCTGAGGTCTTAGCTCACACTCCCACCATTCGCACCTTGCTTCTGCACGACTCTGGGCCTCCCCATCAACTGTCTGACATGTCATGTGGCAACATGCTGGAATTCCACCCTCCACATGCTACAGCGATTGTGGCAGCAGTGTATTGCCATTATGCAGTATGAAATGTCACATGGCCTGACTAGCAGTGGTGCGGACCTCAGGGTATTGACCCATAGAGAGTGGAGGCAGGTGAAGGATCTCTGCACCATCCTTGGCAGTTTTGAAGAGGCCACCAAAATGGTCAGTCAGGATGATGGCATTGTCAGCATGACCATTGTGGTTATATTTTTACTGGAACAAGTGTTAGGCACTCTGTGACAACAGGTCCCAGCAGTGATGGAGGCAGAGGAGGAGACGGACACAAAGCATTACTCGCCGAAGGATGTAAAAGGCCTGACTTTTTGCAATTCTATAGGTCTTCTTTAGGCGGTGGTTCTAGGTCGAGGGCAGGTGCAGTTCAGCTCACAGAGTAGAGTGCATGAGGCTAGCCAGGGCTCTGGTGACAGTCAGGATGAGGAAGTGGAGGAGGATGAGGAGACAGGGATGGACACCACGGGTACTGATTACCCTTCAGTGGTAAGCGGTTGGCACAGATTACAGGAGAAGGAAAATCACATTAATTCCACTCGACCCCGAGGCTTGGGAGATTCCATCAGCATCTCACACATGAGTGCTTGGATGCTACATTACCTGCAACATGATCCACGCATCAAGGCAATAAAAATGAACATTGATTACTGGGTGGCCTCCCTCCTTGATCCACATTACAAGAAAAAAGTGAGCAATTTCCTTCCACCCACACAAATTGACAGTAGAATGCAGGAATTTGCGAGAGTGCTCATTAAAAACCAGACATTTTTTTGCTCTTCTTCACATTCTAAGCCACAGTGGAAAACGTCAGAACGGACAGCAAGAAGGCAAGTACCACACAGCGGGCAGTGTGGCAGAACCCTACTGGGGCGAAATTTTGCGCGATGTTCCCACCTCACCAACACCTGCAAGGCAGAGAAACATTCAGACACCAAACCACCTTAAAACCGGGCCATGACACCGCACTCAACGCCGTGTTTTTGGACTTGGTTTGGACCCATTTGACTTCTGGGTGCCCAAAATTTGATAATGGCCCGACTTTGCTTGACACCCCATAGAAGTTTATCCTCCCAACAGTCACTTTATCGGGAACACACATTCAGCACAGCGGGCAGGGTGAAACTGACAAACTATAGTTTTTCCCCCAAAAGTGATCTTTTGAAATTTATCAAATAATCAAGCATGGATCGATTTGTTCCCCCGGGTTTGCCAATGTCACTGACTAGTAAATTGAGACGTCTTTTTGACAATGGAATACACTTCCATCAGCCACATTAACACAGTCATTCATCATTACCAATTATCATTCTCTGCCATAAGTCAACATTAAGTGTTTCAGGCCCTAACCAAAAAAATGGGGCCCCCTCCCATTACTAGTTCCTCTTTTTAATTAGGGCCCCTGACAGGATTACTGACCGTACTACCCTATTAGCACCCCTGGCGGTAACAGCCACTACAGGGCCCTGCATCCTGAGGTGTCCCAAAAGCCCCTTATACAAAAAACACAGGTATTGAAAATGGCACTGGTAACTGGGGGGGGTGCCAATAGGAAACAGAAATTCCTGCGGGGGCCCTAAAAAAAAAAAAAGGGGCCCCTGATTTTTAAAAAAATAGAACATTAATGGGGGGGGGCCCCATTTAATTTAGCTGCATGGGGCCCTGAAACGGTTAATAGATAACTGATGGCAGATCTGGCTTCTGCTGCACCCCCTATAAATATGGCCCTGTTTGCTGAACCTCCATGTTCCCCCTTGGGATTTTTTGCGCCCCCACATATATCACTGTTTTTGGGACCCTAGTGCAAAAAGTAACTGGGCCCTCCATTACCATACCTTTTCTAATACCGGTTCTTCTTAAGTATAAAAGGGGCCCGAGCGCTGCTCCCCCGCTGCACCTCCATAGAACCAGTCCCATCTTTTCATTAACCTTTGAAAGGACTTAATTTTTTAGCCCTAAATTTTTTTCTTGTTTTAGAGCCAAATTTCTCACAATTTCCACTTATCCATTTCCCTTTTATAATGAAATTTGCGCTTCCCCTCCCCTGTATATGAAAAAATTTAACCTAAATTTTCTCCCATTGATTTTAAAATGGTTCAAATTTAGCTTTTAATTTGTTTACACTACTTACAACCCCATCGATGCGTCACTAAGCTTTAAACCCGGCACCAAACCCACACACATGGTTGTCTCAAATAGCGCTAACTGCTACATGTTTTGCAGTAACTACCTGGCTAACACCATTTTCCGCATACTCCGGCACCCAGAGTCCATTCCCCTTTTTGCTTTTACCTCCATGCACAGCAGTACGCTTGGGCCCGGTTACCAAATCCCAAAAAATCCTCCCAGTACTCCAAGTCTTACAGTCGTATTAGTGGCTGTCTTCTCCCAAAAGAAACACCCCTTTTCCCCAAAATGTTAATGACTGCTCTACACCCCCACTGAATCACCTTCAACGAAACCCCAAAAACCCTCAAACATTTCTGCAGAGGAAAAATTTCAAGGGGGCATGAACAAATTCGCCAACAAAAGGGTTTTATTCTAGGGCATTTTCATTGGGGCCCTGCATACACACCTCACCCCGAGCATTAGATGGGTTCCTTTCCTTCAATTCCAAGGTTTAACAGCTTCATACCTTTTTAGAACTTGTTTCCGTTTGCTGACTTTGGCTAAGGAATGCATCCACCCATATACTTGCCTTATGTGATTGTTTATCCTCTGCTCCTTTTTTCCTCACCCCCCGGGAGTGGATAGTTTTTTTTTCTCCAAACTGAAAATCATGGCACTCCTGCATTGGCTTTCCTAATTACATGCTCCTTTTTAGACTCTACTGATGAGCTTGCAGCCACCTATACAGTCCCCCACTCAGGGACATGGCTCCCACAAGACTGGGGGCCTATTACTCAAAAAGGGCCTTTTACCCCTACCCAAAATTTTCCTTCTTGGTATTGGGGGTGGTTCAGTAACACTAATGCTTGACAAAGCCCTTATCTGGGTTACCTGTTACCATCAAACCCTCATGACTTTCAGGGGAAACCTTTCTCAAGTATAACCCAACACTCCAGGCCCACCGTTTTGGCTGCAAGACTCTCCTCATACCACCAAATATCACTCTCCAACACTGTACAGATTTAAATCTTGCCTCTCTTTTGTCCATTGAGTCTGCAGATTCAAAAGGAGGGGAGGATGAGGGAAGTTGTGAGGAGGGGAGGGGGGACAAACTTATATGCAAAGTATTTGGAACAGCACCTTGATGTGTATCTTGATCATGATTGTTTCTCTTTCATGGAACAGAAAACATCAGGTTTCCAACATGTTCCAGACGTCCCTATGGCTAACCCTGATTTCGCATTTTTTTTTGTAGATGGTTCACGAAGCCTGGAAGAGTTTGGCAGATACCATACTGGATATGTGGTTGTCACCCAACATGAGGTAACAAAGGCAAAGTCATTTCCCCCTCATGCATCAGCAGGAGGCAGAACTGACAGATCTTGCTGAAGCATGTAGACTGGCAGAAGGTAAAACGGTAACTGTTTAAACAGACTTGTATGTCTTTGGGTAGCCCATGATTATGGTAAGGCTCAAAGTTTTCTTACTTCCACAGGTAAAGCCATTAATAATGGTGAAGTTATAAACGAATGATGCAAGTCCTCCTGCTCCCCTCCAAAGCTGCAATTGTTAAAGTTAAAGCGCATACCACAGATCGAACACCAGAATCATGAGGAAACCGCAAGGCGGTCGTCGCAGCAGAAGAGGCAGCCAAGAAACCATGGTATGTGAAAACGACGGAAACCATATTGGTTTGCAGTGACCCAGTGATGCCTGAGGCCTTAAAGACTTTTCAGCAGCAAGCAGATACAGAAGAAAAAGAGGCCTGGACTAGGGCAGGTTCACTGACTACTCTTAATGGACTCCAAATGGTAAGAACTCGAACTGTGTTACATATCGCAAAGTATCCCTTAATGGAACAAGCCATGTATGGACAGACTGATTTGTCAAAACAAGCTATGATGAAATGTGTTACATATCGCAAAGTATCCCTTAATGGAACAAGCCATGTATGGACAGACTGATTTGTCAAAACAAGCTATGATGAAATGTGTTACATATCGCAAAGTATCCCTTAATGGAACAAGCCATGTATGGACAGACTGATTTGTCAAAACAAGCTATGATGGACAATATCACAAAAGTGTGGTATGCACCGGGTGTGTCGGGTGCTGTGACTAGGTTTATCCGGTCCTCCATGACATGCGCTCTGCATAATCCAGAAAAACCTGTAAAGGTTCCACAGAAATACATAGTAAAGCCTCTCTATCCACTTCTGCAAGTGCAGATTGATTACATACATCTGCCAAAAGTAGGGCTATACGAGTATGCGTTGGTGTGTATCAATCTCTGTTCAGTCTGGCCTGAAGCCTACCCCATGGTGAGTGCCACTGCTACAGCCAAGAAACTGATGTCTGAGGTAATATGCCAGTATGGAGTACCTAAGGTAATTGAATCAGACAGAGGGACATTTCACAGGTGAAGTGACGTTTGAAGTACTAAACAGTCTTGGGGTACAGCAGGCCCTTCACACCTTTTACCACCCTCAGGGTAGTGGTAAGGTAGAACGGTTGAATGGTACTCCCAAGTTAAAAATCAGAAAAGCCATGGAAGAGACAGGAAAGCCTTGGACAGAGTTCTTGTCACTTGCATTGTTCTCTGTCTGGTACACCCCTAACAAGAAAACTAAACTCTCATTATATGAGATAATGTTTGGTAATGCACCAAGGTTGGGCCTGTATTTTCCTCAACAATTGCCATATAACTATGGTAAGCTGGCCTGATATGTCTCAGTACTACATGTTAGACTAGCTCAGGTGCATAAACAAGAGAACTCTTCCATTCCAGATGCTAACCAAAGGGGTCATAAACTACATCCTGAAGTTTGGGTGGTAACCAAAAAGCACGTCAGAGGAAGTCTTAATGCTAAGTACGAGGGTCCATACCAAGTGCTGCTGACTACAGCCACTTCAGTAAAGCTGGAAGGAAAACCAAATTGGATACATACCAGCCATTGCAAACCTGTGATTGCACCTCCAGCAGGTGAGTAGAAAGGAGAACATTTTTATTTTCTATTTGTATGTCTGATACCTATTGCCATTGAAGGATTCTCTTCCCTATATACACAAAACAACTATGAGAACAGGTTCTTAAAACACCATACAGTAATATGGAAAGGAATGAATAATGACACCAATCTAACCAATTGTTGGCTAGGTACACACTCTCACAAGGCCATACTTATAGCTCAATGGCTGAACTAAAGACTGGACCGAGTAGGAGGCAAAATAAGCCCCTGTGCTACTTGGAGAAAAAAAAATATAACAGGTACAGATAACTAATGAGCAAAAGCTCACACATCCCTCATCTAGGGGAACAACTGAATGATAAAAAGCTGGATGTAAATAGGTACCAGTTCACACCAATATGCAAAAAAGCTACAGTATAATATATGGGGAGACTGCACAAATGCAAAAATACTGATAAGACAACCAATTACACGCCTTCTATGTATGATGGGGTGGTTGCTGGTATTAAATTTGTGTATAGATAAGGTGATACAAAGGGTAGTACACCATGTTTGCTTACAACCTATAACACCTCTACTATTCGATTGTTCAGATAAATTGGCAAAGAATGAGAGAAGGAACACTAAGTTGCAAACACCACAGCAGCCATCCCTGTAGTAGGGTGGAAAATGCTCCCATGGTGGCATGAAAATCTTACCAGTCAAAGAGGTAGCAGCCAGTATATGGTTCTTAAAGGGGGGTAAGTGGACTCTCCAGAAAAAGAGTAGGACAGAGAACTTCAGAGAGCTCCCATCTGACGATTTGCAGATACATCTGTCATGATCATGCCAGAAAGAACCCCAGCTTTGAGTTCTGGTCGCCGTCCACGGCCGATGCGACGTAAGCCATGGTTTCTGACATAGTGTCTCATTTGTGTTTACTAGTGTGAACTGGGTTTTCTCCCTGCTATCTTGATTGATTCCTGCCGACGCCTGGGCCAGGAATCTTCCAGCACTCCATGGGTTAACCTGGCTCCTTGCTCCTGGGTTATTGACAGCTCTACCTTCCTATCTGGTCTTCCGTTTCTTACTCCTATTGCCTTTGTCCTTAGTTCTCCTGGAAGGTATTTAAGGGCTCTTCTGTCTCCTCTCCTTGCTGGTTATACTGGTCTGTTTTTGCCTATTACGCACCCTCTCTATTCTGTGCCTTCCTGGTTACCTTACTCAGCTTGGATCACGTTTATTCTTCTGCCTTCTGACTTCGTACCGCGTTCCTGATAGTTACCGACTTGGCTTGCTTGACCTTCCCATATTGTGTTTGTATTGTTTGTCTGCGTCTTGTGTTCTCACACTATTCAGTATAGTGCTCAGTCTTCTGGTTGGGGCCGACCTGTTAAGGAGTCGGGCACCCCAAAAGGCAGGGACAGGGGTTGGGACCAGTGTCAGGGCCTCACAGTGTCTGTGTCTGTTTGTGCGCCCCTGACGGGTCCCTTACAACATCATAAAGCTACCAGTAGCACCCTAGATTCATTTAAACTGCAAGTGTTTTCTCACTACAGTGATTAGTTTTCAACATAAAGGGACAGTTAAATAAAGACTTTTTTAAAAATAGTTTGGTCAATAGATTTTACTTTAGTCGTGAGATAAGAGCGCTTTTATCTGCGCTAAAGAGCACACGGGCTTCTATGGTTACCTGCATACCAGACGGACATCTGTTATCTGATTTCCTGAGAACAGGGACATCTGTTATCTGATTAGCTAAGAAGAGAGAACAGGGAGTGATGTCACCCACTGATGGCCTGAGTTTGAAGCAAACTAATTATATTGTCAGGGACCAGTCAGGGACACACGAGAAGACACAGACAGAGTGAGGCCCTGACGGGGTCCCAACCCTGTCCCTGCCTTTTGGGGGTACCCGATCCTTAAAAGGTCGGCCCAACCAAAAGATTGAAGACTACACTGAATACGTGGGGACACAAGACACAGATAAACAATACAAAACACAATAAGGGAATGTCAGGTAAGCAAGGTTGGTAGCAAGCGGGCAGCGCAGTACCATTCGGGAGACAGAGAGAAAACATAAGAAAACCCAAAGGTCAATAACGGTCGGGTGCAGAAGTACAAAATCACAAGGAGAAAGAATGGTCAGTAGTGCAGCAGGGTCAGGCAACAGAAAGGACAGAATAAAGGCAACACTAGCTACAGGCAGAAGGCAATGATGAAGGTGAAATGAACCTTTAAATAGGGAAAACCAAGGAAGGCAGGATTGAGGTCATGGTGGAAACACAAGGCTGGATAGGAACAGAAGGTTGTCAATCAAAAGGAGAAAATCATTAACTCCAAGAGTGCTGGAGGTTCTGGCCAGGGCGTTGGCCAGGAGTCAATCAAGCAAAGGTGAGGAGAAAACAGTTCACATTAGTGAATACAATTCCAAAACATCAAGTAAGAAACCCAGGGCTTCCGTCGCAACGGCCCGCAGCCGGCGAACAGACCCCAAAGCTGAGGTTCTGTCGGGCATGATTCATGACAGTACCCACCCCCCCCCCCTTTAGGAGGGGCCTCCGGACCCTCAAACAGACCCCTTGGTTTAGTGTGATGGGCCTGCCCAAATTTTTTCCCTTTTTAGGCTTGGGAGCACAATTTGTTAACGGGACTTGAAACTGAGGTATTTAGGTCTGGTCGGCGTTTATTGATTTTATTTGGTTGAGAGTTTTTAAGAGTCTTATGACTCCTAGCCCAGACTGTGCACAGTCGATAAATGGTGGATTCTATTTTGGTTTCACAACCTGTAGTGGCAGAGTACATGAGATGGAATCCTCATAGCAAAAGGGAGACAGTTTAGACAGAGCAGAATTCTGTGAATCGGTAGTCGAGAGCACTACTCTGGAGAACGAAAATATTCAGGTTCCTTAATAAAAAAAATGCATAGATTCCTGCTTCGGGGCATCAATTTAAAGTTTTGCCCCCGGAGCAAGGTCTATGGTAACAATCATCAGGCTGGTGTGGAGGCAAATTATCCGCAACATCTCTATCTAAGATGTCAGATTTACATTCTGAATTATCGTGAGTATTAATTCCCGCACACACCAAGGGATCAACAAGATTTCAAATGAGATCCACATGAGTCACCCCATTTGATCAGCTCTGTGGTTCTCCAGTCAAACAAGGATTATGGCGCGGAGCCAGGGCAACCCAAGAATAATATCCGCAGCGAGTTTCTCCATGACAAAAAACGAAAGTTTTTCCCTATGCCCAACTCCCAAATCAAGGTGATCTCAGCAGTGCGAAATTTGATTCTTCCCCCCCAAATTTGGGAGGTTGAATCTACCCCTGAAACCAAAAAGGGGGCATCAATGGAAGTAGTTCCAAACCCCAAAGGGCCCGGGGCAACAGACATACTAATAAAACTAGCAGTAGCGCTGAGTCAATCATAGCTTGACAAGCAAAATTCTTAGAATTAGCGACCAAGGTTACAGGCAAAAGAAACTTATTTCCAGAGTTAGGAGGTACCTGTATACCTGGGGTTACCTTCCTGGAAACTTCTCAGGCGTTCGGCGTTTCCTTGAGATGACTTGGGTCTAGTCGGACAGTCTCTCAGAAAATGGTCAGGTTTTCCGCAATACAAGCACAAAGCATTCTCCAGCCGATGTATCTCCTGGTGGAGCAGATGTAAAAACCCAACACCATGGGTTCATCCTCAGGGGGGTGATGAGGATAGAAGAGGAGAATTTTCAGAGAAGGCAACAGGAGGTTTTACAGAAAAAAATTTTACTTGAAAGGAACAGTCGACCCCCCTTGTTTTTCCTGCGTCTCTCCCTTAGTCTTCTGTCAATAGTCACGGCTAGAGTCATAAAGTAATTTAAAGTCTCAGGGGTTGGATGGCTGACCATAGCATCCTTTACTGCATCAGAGAGCCCTTGTCCCGAAGAGGGTTTTAAGGGGTTGGTCAGACCACCGCTCATGGTACACCGTTGGCGAAACTCAGAACAATAGTCTTCAGCCGGCGGCGGCCCTGCTGAATAGATATGCAGGTAAGTTTCTGCCATGACAAAACCCTTGGGATTGTCAAGATGGCCTAAAGCCTGAAAAAATCTTTCAATCTAACTCCATTCTGGGGCTTCAGGGGGCATAGCTAGTGCCCAATCCTGAGGTGGGCCCTGGAGGAGAGGGCACCACAACGCTACCTTTTCGGCTTCAGTGGGAAAAAAATTGAAGCGGAAAAAACAGGTGACAGGATTTCCTGAAAGTTCGGAACCTGTTGGGTTTCCATAAAAGCATCCGGCAAAAGGGATCTTGGATTGTAACGGACGTAGGATTCACAAACAAGAGGCAGGTATGGATACAGAAGGGCGGCAAGACTGGGTGCCGGGGTAGCTATGGCATCCAGACGTTGCGAGATTTGGGGTTTAAAAAGCCCCGCCATGCCCCGAAACTGAGTTGTCAACTCTTCCAGGTGGTCGGTGACTGACAAGTCGGTATCATATTAAACCGCCGGGGGAGTTGATTAGGGTAAGGGCCTGCTATAATTTGCGGGACCCGTCCGGGACACGCAAACACAGACAGAGGGGCCCTGACGCTAGTCCCAACCCCTGTCCTGCCTTTTGGGGGGACCCGACTCCTTAAAAGGGGCGGCCCCAACCAGAAGACTGAAGGGCTCACTGAATACGTGGGGACACAAGACACAGATAAACAAATACAAAACCCAATAAGGGAATGTCAGGTAAGCAAGGTTGGCAGCAAGCGGGCAGCGCAGTACCAAATCGGGAGACAGAGAGAAAAACATAAGACAAGCAAAAGGTCAATAACGGTCGGGTGCAGAAGTACAAAATCACAAGGAGAAAGAATGGTTTAGTAGCGCAGCAGGGTCAGGCAAACAGAAAGGACGAAATAAAGGCAACACTAGCTACAGGCAGAAGACCTCAATAGCAGGCAATGATGAAGGTGAAATGAACCTTTAAATAGGGAACCAAGGAAGGCAGGATTGAGGTCATAGGTGGAAAGAAACACAAGGCTGGATAGGAACAGAAGGTTGTCAATCAAAAGGAGAGACTCATTAACTCCAAGAGTGCTGGAGGATTCCTGGCCAGGGCGTTGGCCAGGAGTCAATCAAGCAAAGAGCGAGGAGAACACAGTTCACACTTAGTGAATACAATTCCAAAATATCAAGTAAGAAACCAGGGCTTCCGTCGCAACGGCCGCGGCCGGCGAACAGAGCCCAAAGCTGAGGTTCTGTCAGGCATGATCATGACATATATATAGCAAGATTAGCATTACTAATCAAAAGGTACATGTGCTGTCAGGACAGAAAAGCATGGCTTTATCTGTAATCTTGTTAGAGATAATTATTTCCTGCACTTTCACAGTAATGGATAGAAGTTGAATATGCTATTCACTGCTGTAGAACCATCCACAGCTTGAGGAGACAGAGTGAGTGTCAAAAATATTAAAACTCTTGAAAAAGCTTGAAATAGCATGTTGAGAAATCCCCTTTAAGCCTCTGTCCATTGACTTTAAGTTTTAATATTTTTGACACCTATAATGTATCCTGTTCAGTATACTAATCTCATCAAAAATACTTAGGAAAGGTGACAAAAACTCCATATGAAGCTCTGAGTGCAAATATGAACAAAGCCTCAGTTACAGTTATTAGAATTTAAGTATCGTTTTCACAGTGACCACTATCCATAGACTTTTTTCATTAAAGACAGGAGATAAAAAAAAAAAAGATATCAATCTTAGAAGTTTCTTCTGTTTACCTTAACCAAATATTTAATATATACTTTATACTTAGTCAAATCATTTTTTATTCTCATATTCATAATTTTATTTGAAAATATTATAAGTTGCATAAAATATGATACAAATCAATTAATGGCGTAAACTAGTTCCAAGAGTAATAGAAGTTACTTTACCCTTTTCTAAATATGACTAGTGAGAAATAATTTTAATTGCTTTCACAGTAATATATTGATTTTACACATTTTAATCTAAGAAAGATCTGGGTATGTGACAATGTAATTACCAAATGGAAGATGTTTTATACTTCAAACTGTAAGTTGTCTAGCTTACAAATGCTATATGACTTGAAAAATAATAGTTGAAGAAAAAAGTTACATTTTAAGCCACCTGAAACGGTGAAACAGTGGACATTTTCGATTGCTCTGTAATTTTACAGAAATTATAATATAAATTAAATTTTATATCAATTATATAAATCTTATGGCAAACATGACATGCCATTAGCAGTACTCAATATATTCAGGTTAAATGTAATATTGTGAACTGAATCTCAAACATTGAACTTAATGAGACTGGCACAATTCCTGGTGTGAATACTTTTATAGTACGGTAATATTACTGACACTATAATTGCTTAATGTCTTTGTAAAACTTCAAAATATGTTTTACATTTCAAGGAATATTTCAGTTCTATGTTTTTCACCTCCACATAGACCAATATTCTGCTAATTTGCATCAGATAACAAATAATAATAAGTATAAAATAACAAATGTGTCCATGCTATTAATTATGTAAACTGATCACTGGAATGAAATGCAAACTGTACAGGTATTTTAACCCCTTACCGACATTTGACGTACCCATACATCAAGGTCGGGTAGGGGTTCCCGCAAATTGACGTATGGGTACTTCATGGCGTTCTTGCGCGCTCAAAAGCAGAGCGCGCAAGATCGCGGCATGGAACCAGCGGTAAATTACCGCTGGCATCATGCCGCATCCCCCACAGCCGTAGTGAGCTGCGGCCGTGGGGAATTAACCCCTCAATGTCGTGACATCGTGGTCGCGACATTACAGCTGCAGGCAGCAGGAGTGAGCTCCTGCTGCTCGCGATCCCGGCACAGTAACGGCGCTCAGCACCGCTACCGATCTCCTACCAGACAGCCCGGACGCTGAATGACAGCATTCGGGTTGTCTGGTGACATCATGATGCCTACAATGCATTGTGGGCAGCGTGACTGACAGTTGCCATGGAGACCAGTACACAGATATAAACTGTGTGTTGATCTCCTATTGTATGAACGATTTGACAATCGTTCATACAATTCCCCCCTGGGGAAAAGTGAAATAAGTGTGTAAAAGTAAAATAAAAGTGTAAAAAAGTAAAACACAAACACAAAAAAATTAAAATAAAAACACGTACACCGCCCTTTTCCCCTTTACAAACGCCAATCGCCCCAAAAAGATCAAAAATAAATAAAGTACCCATATGTGGTATCGCTGCTTGCGTAACGACCCACCCTATAAATCTGTCATGTTTATTAACCCGTACAGTGAACGCCGTAAAAAAAAACCCAAAAAAACAGTCACAGAATTGCGATTTTTGTTCATCCCGCGGCACATAAAATGGAGTAAAAAGTCATCAAAAACTCATATCAACATCAAAGTGGTTCCAATTAAAACGTCAGTTCATCCTGCAAAAAAAAAGTCCTTAAACAGCTCTGTATGTGGAAACATTAAAAAGTTATGGCTATCAAAAGATAGCGATGCATAAATATTGTTTTACACAATAAAAACACAATAAAAATAAAAATTGTGCTTCCACATAAAAAGCCATATAAATTGGGTATTGCTGTAATTGTCTCAACCCACAGAGTAAAATTAACTTGTCACGGATATTGCACGGTGAGCGCTATTAAAAATAAAAATAAAAAACACTGCTAGGATTGCAGTATTTTCTTTACCCTGCCTTCCAAAAAAGCAGATTTAAAAGCAATCATAGACTTGTCCCCCCAAAAATTATACCAATAAAAACATCAACTCATCCTGCAAAAAACAAGCCCCTATACAACTACGTAAACAGAAAAATAAAAAAGTTATGGCTCTCAGACTATGGCAATGCAAAAACGTGTTTTCCTTTTTGAATAAAAGTGTTTTTATTGTGTAAAAGCAGTAAAATATTAAAAAATATACAAATTTGGTATCAATGTAATCGTATCAGCCTGCTGAGTAAAACTAGTATGTCAATTATGCCGCACATTGAAAGCTGTAAAAAATAAAAATAAAAAACACTACCAGGATTGCTGTATTTTGTTCAAAATGCCTCACAAAAACCTTAATAAAAAGTGTCAAAGCATCATATGCCCCTCATAATGGTACCAATAAAAACATCAACTCATCTCGCAAAAACAAGCCCACAATCAGCTCCATATACAAAAATTTAAAAACGTTATGGCTGTCAGAATAGGACAACATAAAAACGCAACTTTTTATAAACACTTCTATTGTTTAAAAGTAATAAAACATAAACTATATAAAATTTATATCATTGTAATTGTACCGACCCCCATAGCAAAGTTATTCCTTCATTTAGCCCGTATGGCGAATACTGTAAAAATGAAGCCCAAAAACAATGGCGGAAAAGCGTTTTTTTTCCCCCCATTTTCATAGCCCAATGCTAAAAAAAACTACGGAACAATTGTGCGCCCAAAATGCAAAATACACCCCTAGATGAGATCCATGAGGGGTGTTGAATCCAAAATGGGGCGACTTCTGGAAGGTTTCACCTGTTCTAGTACTTTGGGGGCTTTGCAGATGCGACATGGACCCACCAAAATCTGCCTTCCAAAGCCAATTAACACTCCCTTCCTTGTACATCCTGTTATACGCCCAAATGGCAGTTTACACCCACATGTAGGGTATTGCCGAACTTGGAAGAAATTGTGTAACACAATTTGTGGTGCTTTTTTGCCAGGAATCCTTGTAAAAATTAAACATTTTCAGCTAAAATTGCAGATTTTCAGAGCCGAATGCAAAAAAAAATTAGTGAACACCTGTGGGGTCGATATACTCACTGCATCTCTGGATAAATTCCGTAAAGGGTGTCGTTTCCATAATGTGGTCTTTTTAGGGGAGTTTATTAGGTTTTGGCACCTTAGGGTATCCGCAAACCTAAAATGGTGCCTAAATAAAATTGTATTGAAAATGAGACCCCAGAGTCCGATAGGTACAACTCCTATTCTGAGGCTTGTGGTTGAGCCAAATAGCGCATTAGGGCCACATATGGGATATCTCTGAAAACATCAGAATCTGAGGAATCAATATTAAGCTGCATTTCCAAGGTCACATCTACTGTGTTCTAGGGAATAATGAATACAAATTGAAACTCTGCAAAAAAAGGGAAATTTTGAAATTTCACCTCCACTTTGCTTTAATTTCTGTGAAATATCTAAAGGGATCAACAAACTTCTTAAATGCTTTTTTAAATACTTTAAGGGGTTTAGTTTCTTAGATTGAGTCATTTATGGGGGTATCTAACATGTAGGCTCTTGAAAGCTGCATCAGAACTGGACTGGTCCCTAAAAAAATCTATTTTACCAATTTTCTTTCAAATATGAAAAATTACTACTACATTTCTAAGCCCCTTAATGTGGTAAAAAAAAATGGTAGATGCTATTTATAAACTATTTTGAGTGGAATAACTAACTGCCTTCACACAGAAATTTTTTAACTTTAAAAATTGCTAATTGTTGCAAATTTTCATGATATTTTGATATTTTTCACAAATAAACAAGTACTTTTAGGACCAAAATGTATTACTATCTTAAAGCACAATGTGTCATTAGAAAACAATCTATGAATGACTTGCATAGGTAAAAGTGTCAAAAAGTTATTCTCACATAAAGTGACACATGTCAGATTTTAAAACCAGGGCTCTTTCAGGAAGGCCAAAACTGGCTCTGGCGGTAAGGGGTTAAGATCTTCAAGAGGTTGTCCCATCAAGTCTCCTGTCCATAAGCCCTTAAGATAAGACCATAGGCAGCCAAAGATTAAATCAGGTCTTGAGCCCTATACAAATGTAAACTTTCATGAAGGATGAATTTGTGAATTGTGATCATAACTTGGTTCTTGATAACCTAATCTAAAATCTTGAAAATGCTTGATGGTATCATTGGCCTCCACAGAACCCTCCTGTCAGGGTTGGCTTACCAAGGGACAAACCAGAGATGTGGATCATCTGGACCACCGCAAGCGATGGTGTAAGCCATGCCGGGGAGTGGAGTCTAGGTAGGTCCGGTTTTCACCAGAGCCCGCCGCAAAGCAGGATGGACTTGCTGCGGCGAATTGTTACCAGTTCGCTAGCCTTGACATGACTTGCTTGCGGTGGCGGCCGAGTTGTGGCATGGTACAAAACCGCGAACAAGCTCATAGTCGGGGACAGACAGGAAGGTCAGGACAGGCGGCAAGGTTTGTGGTCGAGGGACGGAAGTAGAAGGTACGGTACACAGAACAACGTAAGATACTTCGGAACACTTCCTCTCTAGGCACAGGGCACTGTCGATTCGGCAAGGTCCAAAGGGAAAAGGCAGGGCTTAAATAGGATCAGCGCCTGGTGAAAACCAAACACTGGTGCACTGTCCCTTTAAATTTAGATGTAGTACCGCGCGCGCCCTAGGGGGCGGGCGTATACCCGGCCAGCAGCAGGAACGCGCGCCCGGAGCACAACAGGAATGCGTGAGGTAAGGCAACAGAGTTGCGAGGTTGCGCCGCTGCACGCAGCGGGAGATGCTTCCGAGGTGTGGGTGCACCCGCGACAATACACGGGGGTCGCGGAGACACACGTTACAGTACCCTCCCCTTATACCTCCCCCTCCTTCTAGCCTGCAGAAATCTAGTCAAGGATGTTGTCCTCCGGGACCCACGACCTTTCCTCCGGCCCAAACCCCTTCCAGTAAACCAAGAAAAATTGTCTCCCCCTAACTGTCTTCATGGCCAAATTCTCCGTAAAAACATTGGTGAAATCATTTATGGGAGACGGGGGAGCCACGGGCCGTGAGAACCGATTCAGGATGACCAGTTTCAGCAGGGAGACGAGGAAGGAGTTTGGGATGCGCATAGTAGGAGGGAGCCGGAGTTTGTAAGCCACAGGGTCGATGCGCCTCAGGACTTCAAATGGGCCTAGAAACCAGGGACCAAGCTTATAGCTGGGAATTTTGAGGCGGACATACCAGGCAGACAACCATACCCTATCTCCCGGGCCAAAGGACTGAGGGGGTCTCCTTCTCTTGTCTGCCTGAACTTTCATATGGAATGAGGCCTGGAGCAGGTTGGCGTGTCTTCTCCCATATGGCAGATAAGTCACAGTCGAGACTGTCTACCGTAGGCACATCGGAAGAGGCGGAGGGCAGGGGGAGGGGAAGGCAAGGGTGCCAGCCGAAGACCGTGAAAAAAGGAGATGCCCTGATAGAATCTGATTCCAAAAATTTGTTATGAAAATTTGGGCCCAGGGAAATAAAACTGGACCAATCGTAATGTAAAACCCGGGACACAAAAATGGTAGAGTTTAGGTACCCAAGACCGGGATTCACCCTTTCCACTTAGCCATTAATTGGGGGTAAATAAGAAAAAGAAAAGTCCGTTTTACTTGAAAATTGTGAGCAGAGGCCCCGCCAAAATCTTGAACAAAACAAAATTTTCCTCGGCCCCCAAAAACAATATGTTGGGGAAGTCCATGCAAGGGGAAAAATATGTTGGAAGAAAATTTGGGCCCAAAAAGGGGAGCGAAAGGGAAAGACCCAGGGAAAGCGAAAAGAAGTGCGCCACTTTGGAGAATCTGTCAGTGACCACTCAAATAACCTTATTACCGGCAGAAGGAAGTAAGTCGGTGATAAAGTCCGTAGCAGTATGGACCCATGGACTATTAGGAACTGGCAGAGCTTCCCACCCACCCCTCCCGGGTTTTTGAGACAAGGAGTTTGTTACGAGCACAAGTAGTACATCTTAAAAACAATTTTCTTTCACTTTTTTTGGCCAGATCAGGCCACCAGTAAAGACGAGAAATAAAGGAAACAAGATTTTAAAAAAAACCCCCGGGATTCTGGCTATTTGAAACTTTGCCCCGGTTCAGAAACCCTTTTTCCCGGGGAGCGCAGGGTGCACGTACGTCTTCCCGGGGCTATCCTTTTGCGCAAAAGCCTTAAAACCCCGGCGCACGTGGGACGGTGGGACTCCAGATCAGGTGAGAATATAAAAATGTCGCCCAGATAACCACTACGCAGGTATACGGAGGTCTCTGAAAATATTTTTGGGACAAATTTCCCGGGGGGGGACCGCAGGAGCGTTACTTAACCCAAAAAGGGCAAAAAACCGGGTTATTAAAAATTCCGAGAGTTGAATGCCTTTCTTCCCACCGCCCCCCTTTCCCTGACCCGAATGAGGTTGTAGGCTCCTCGCAAATCCAACGGGAAAAAGATTCTGGCCCCCCGGAGAGGGTTAAAAAATTTTTCGGTTGAAAAAAAAAAAAAAAGGTAAAGGATACGGGGTTTTTTAATGGGTGTTTTTGTTGGGGCCCTGCGGTAAATCGATGAAAGGGCGCAGTGACCCACCCTTTTTTTTCCTTTGAAGAAAAAACCCCGGCACTCGCGGGTGAGAAGTTCTGCGGATAAAACCCCCTTATGGCGCAGAGGCGTGATGGGATGGCTACACCCCTGACAAAAGCTCCCCCCTGCATCTCCGAGTTGATGCGAGTGGTTTGATGTATCAGCTCACCCAAGGAAGATGGAGGTCCCTGGGGGGAGGAGGGCATCCCAAAATCTGGCGGGGAAAAAAAACCCCTTCTTGAATGCGGCACAAAAACGCGGGGAAACCGTTTCAGGCAAATTTCCCGAATCCAGAGTCCCAAAATTTGCACAGCGAGAAACCAAATGGAAGAGTTCCCATGTTAAGGGTTTTGAAACTTTGGTTTTCAGCTGAAATGCGCGGCAGTTCCTCAAACAAAAATTTCCCGGAAACTCTTGAAGAAAAGTCCCATATAAACCCGTGCGGGGGTCGCCTCAGCCCCCAAAATTTGGAGTCGGCCAGGCCGGGGTTTTTCCAGAAAAAAGGGACTGACCACAAAGGGCTCCCCTTTAGACCTTTCAAAAGGGGAACAAACCCGGCCTTTAATTTCCCCACAGGGAGAGAGAAATTGGGGTGATGAACCCCTGCAGGCCTTATTTTTCCCCATCAAATTTTGTTGGCAGGGGACAACCGGAGGGACCCGGGGGGCTTTAAACCGGAGGGCTGCCATGGGGGCGCCACCGCTGGCTGTTGTTGCTGAGATTTTTGAAAGTTTCTGCATCATAGTCGTCAGCTGGTTAACTGTTGGGGCTTGCTCCCGGCGATCTGCTTAGATTGCGGGGGCCACGATGGGGTGAGATCAAAAACATCGGAAAAGGCAAACCCTTTCCGGGGGTCCATTGCCGAATAGAACTGTCAGGTTTGGGGTTTTCCAAAGGGGCAAACCAGAGATTTGGATCCCCCTGGACCCAGGGAAAACGTGGTGTAAGCCCGCCAGGGAGCGGAGTTTTAAGTGATTTTGGTTTTCAAAAAGATCCGCTGCAAAGCAATGGTCTTGCTGTGGCGGATTACTACCCGGTCGTACCCCCCTGACGTGAACTTTTTTTGGCGGTGGCGGCCCAAGTGGGTGGGGGTACAAAAAACGTTAAGCAAGGTTTGGGGACAGGGGGGCAGGCAAGCGCCCGGCCAGCACAGGGGCCCCCGGGGCCCAGTGCCCCAGCAGGAGCGCGGTGAGGTAAGGAGACAGAGCTTGGGAAGCACTTTTCCCCACTAAAAGGAGGACCCCCAAAATGGGGGGCAAAGGGGTTTCCCCCTTTCCTTCCACTTAAATTTGGGGGTTTTTGAAAAAAAAAGGGAAATTATTGTTTTTTTTTCCCCGGAAACTAAATCTCTATTTCTATCCTTGTCCCTTCGGTCTTTTGTGTCCCATGAGGTTATAATCACTACAACAGCTAGGTGACTATAGGGAGAATATCTTACATCTGACTTTTCCTTTCAATAACTAAATGTGTATTTGTCCCTATCATTGTAGGGCAGGGGTGTCAAACTGGCCCCCCCCCCCCTCGTGTTGGGGGAAAATCAAATCCCATCATGCCCACGTTAAAAGATTATACAAATGGATGATGGGAGGTTTTTAGTTTTCCCCCCAGCTGGAAAGGGCCGCCCGTTTGACCCCCCGTGTTTTAGGGTTTTTAGGGTTAAAACAGAGATGAGGGGAAACCCGTAAAATGTTTTTAAATTCAACTAGAACCTTTGAAAATTTAGTATTTTCCCTTTTGAGGTTCATTTTTGAACTAGAACTCCCAACCCTATTAGGTCAATGGGAGAAATATTAGAGTTAATTTTTATACCCATACAGGTGGGGGAGAACTGTAATTTCCCTACAGTAGTAAACCCTTTTTCCGGAAAAAACTTAGTGAAAAAAAAATTTGACTTTTAAAAGTCATAAAAAAAGGCAAAGGACAAAAACAGAACCAGACCTTTAGCAAAACCCTCCCCTTCAGTAGTTTTTTTGGGTTGTAAAGGCCTACTCCCCACGGCACCCGTTTTTTTAGCTGGGTTTTTGGTTTTGAAAAAACCCCTGCAAACCCGGGTGACAAAACTCTTTCACGGACCTTTAAAGGAAAAAACCTCCCCACTTCAAATGATTTTTTTATCCCGGGGATTTTTCAGACCGCCGGCGTCCGAAAAACCCTTTGTACATGTTCTTCTTTCCCCCGGTTTTCTGACGGAATATGAACTTTTCTATGTTGGGAAGGGGGGGGGCTTTTTTTCCACTAACCGCGGAGAAAAGTCGTCCCCCACAAGCCGTGAGCAAACACGAAAAAAGTACAAAAACCGGTCGGATAAACCGGGCCGGGGGAAATTTTTTTCTGTGCCCCTGTAAAAAAAGGCCCCCTTTTTTTCACAAAAAAAAGGTTGTTTTTTTTATGCTTTTTTTTTCGGGTTTTTGGGAAATGGGTTTTTTGTCCCCGTTTTTCAACTGAATAGTACTGAGTGCAAAAAAATTCCTGATTAGTGCAAGAAAAACCCTGTTTATTTTTTTTTTTTAAACTCCACAATTTAACAAAAGAAAGCACAAAAGCCCCCCAACCCTTTTTCCTTTTACTTTTTAAACCATGGGGCCCTGTTACCAGCCCTAAAAATTTTGGGTTTTTTTAGGTAAAAAGAGGATTTATAGAACTTTTCGGGAAATTCCTCTGTTAAAAAAAGGGGCAAAAGGGGCCCCCAAAAAAAACACTTTTCTATAGGTGGTTTTCATTCTTTTACTTTTTTTTTCGAAAAAAAATGATGGGGACAGAAAAAATAAGCACTTTTGCAACTGGTTTTTATTTCCTAAATAATTTAGTATAGCAGCTATGAGCTAATCTGTGTGTTCTGCACCTAAAACTGCAGCCTGATTTCGGGCCGCAACCTCTTTGTTGTGATTGGCTGTCTGATATTTAGTTCAACCCCCTGGGTGGGGCACGCCCCATGTGTGGGACATGCCTCCTGTGCTGTGATTGGCTGCCTACACTCTCTGTGCTCACTTCCCACTAAACTGTGTCTAACTGAAAGTGAAACCCTAAGCTCTCTCAGGTACAGCTCTGATGTAAAGGACCTGGGCAATGTTAGATTCACTCCCCCACTCATATAACACATAAATCACCTTTTTGACACAAGTGTCACTTTCGTAACTTGGGTGGCTACATTTAATGTTTACACCAATACGGGGTTTTTCTGTTTAAGGTTGCTTGTGGACCCCGGGGAGGGGGGTGATAGTTCTCCGGAATGAAAGTGACCTTGCAGGAGGCCCCTGTAGAGATGGACACCCCTCCCCATTCCCATCCACCAGAAGAGGGATTGGGAAGGGACAGGAACGGGGAGTGGGGGGAAAGGTTCACCATTTTTCTTTGAAGGAAACACTTTAATATTGCTTTGCTGTGTTTTTGAGTAAATAGTGTCCCATTTTTTGGTGATTTTTCTGTAAATTGTTAGTGTAGGGACTCACAAGATATGAGGAACCTCTACGTGGTTTGCGGACTTGTGAAAATATAGTGGCCACTATATCAACTAATACCTCATATTTAATATTTTTTCTAGGATGTCATTTTTTTCCCCTAAAAAAAGGGGGCGGGGGTTTCATCTTTTTTTTTGGCACATAAAAAGCGGGGCAGCCCACCCATCGAAAAGTAAGGCATCATAATCTTTTACCAGCATGGTGAACCACACATATCTGGATAAATGGCACCCTTTGTATTGCCTTATCGATATGCAGTTATAATACCAGCAAACCCCCGCCCCCCATAAATAGAAGGCATGTGATTGGTTGTCTTATCTGTATTTTTGTATCTGTGAAGCCTCTCCTTGCATTATACTGTGGCTTTTTTGCATACTGGTGTGAATTGGTACTTATTTAATGTACAGTTTTCTATCATTCTGCTGCACCCCAAGTGGAGAGTTGTGTGAGCTCCTGCTCATCAATTATCTGCACCTGTTTAACCCTTTTCTAAAGTAGCACAGGGTTTGTTTTCCCCTCCATGGGTTCAGTCTATATCAAGCCATTTTTGCTGTGGGATGGCCTTTTTGTGTTTTTTTTAGTAAATAACTAGAGATGGCGAATTGATTCTAACGAAAGGGGCTTCGTTTGAATTTCAGGGGAAAATTCGGTTCTAATGAAGTCAAAAATTTTGGGGTACTTTGCGGGAACGAAACGTGCTTTTGATTTTAAAAAAGGCTCGGCACTGACGTTTCTGGGGCAAAGACATTTTAAGGAAAAAGGGCGTAGCCTACAACATGTGCAGAGAAAAACCAAACAAAACCGCGGGATTCTGTGACTCACCGCACTAATAAGTCCGGGGGCTCCTGGGGAGTCTACACCTCACGTATGAGTAGGGAAGGGGCTGCCGCGGGCCCCCTTGTGATGGCGATCTAAAGAACTCATTTTTTATCAGCGACCTTTGGGGGGTGTCACGCTTGTTCAAAACTGTTTCCTTAGTTCTAATTTTGATTTTGGGGGGGTATTGGATTGAAATCCCTGTGCGTCCAATTTATCTGCATTAATTTTTAATGCTACTGCTCACAGCACATTGAAAAATCCAAGGGTTTTTCTAAGCCCGTTCCTTTGTATTCATTTTAAAAAACAGCGTTTTGCAATCCCAAAAACCACTTAATTTTTGGTTGCTCATTTCTTTGCGCAATTTTAATCCCGGGGTTGATTAAGCGTTGTTTGCTGTTTTGGGCATATAAGAAACGTTCTATTTTTACGCCAAAAAAGAATTTTTCCGTACATAATTCACAACGAAGGAATTACAATTTTTTTGTTTTTGGTAATGTAAAATAAAACCCCCATTTTAACACGCTAAAAGCTGGAATTTTTTGGGTTTGTATTTTTTTTCCCGCAATTTACATCCAAGGGTTAGTAAACTTTGTTTCGTGTTGTGGTCACTAAAAGAAAACGTTTTTTTTCAATTCCCAAAAAGACATTTTGCCTGTAGCATAATTCAAAACCCAAAGGTTAATTACAGTTTTTCTGTTGTTGTGTACCGTAAAATACACGCCATTTTAACAAGTTTACAAAGTGGTAATTTTTGGTTGCTCTTTTTCTTTTGGCAATTTACATCAAAGGTTAATTAAGCTTTGTTTGTGTTGTGGTCACAAAAAGAAAAAGTTCTTTTTCAACCCCAAAAAATTACTTTTTTGCCTGTAGTAATTCCAACCGAAGGTTAATTAACCCTGTTTGTGCTTTTATTTTTAGTAAAATCCCTGTGTTTAAAAGGAAATAAAAGTAAATTTTTTCCTGCCCATTTGTGGAGCGCAATTTATATCCAAGGGTTACCAAGATTCTTGTGGTTCATTTGGAGGTCAAAACAGGGTGTTATTTATATTACGATATTTTTCATCAAACAGGTCTGTAATTTTAAAACAAACGTATGTCGAAGAGAGGTGGCAGGCTTTCCCCTGCGAGTGGCAGTGGCACAAACATTCCTGGAGCAGGCCCAGGTCACAGCACAGCGGGGGGAGTCGCGCAGGGGTACTTGTGAGGCCCACAACTCCCGTGTCAACTAGCGGCCATGTTTTGTTCAGAACCATGTTTTCTTGTTTTGGTTTACTAGGTTTTCCACTTCCTCCCGATGACATCTGACACCCCACCCAAGGTCGGGGGGGAAAAGTCAAAAAACCCTTAAATTGCATACCCCGGGAGAGGTCAGCGGCCCTACCGTTCCTCAACCCGCCTTGTCCCATCCGGTTCCCTCCCCAAGATCTACTATGTGGTCGGGCTCGCACCGCATTGGGGTGAAAAAATTTTGAGGAGGGCAGTTAGGCTACTTGGCGCGGAAAGGGGGCCAATATCCCTGCTTCTTGCAGTGGGCGGCAAAGTTAGATGTGGAGAGTGGCATGGGAGGTCATGTTGGAGGGGTAGCCTCTCCCATCCCAGAATGGTGATGGGACGAGTGACGATGAAACACAAATCGATGTGATGTGCCGACCCCCTAGGGGCGGGTGAAGCAAGGGCTTCATCATCATCAGCAGAAGAGGGCGTCAGCTTGGCGTCAGGCAGCGGCGCAGCCACAAGTGGGTTGTGTGGCTTGATGCAGTGGAGCACAGTGTGAGGTGGGGAGCCAAGCGGCCCGGGGTAAAAAACCCCTTCGCAGGCCCAAGGGGAAAGTGGGCACAGGGGTCAGTGAGGCGCGGGGAGTGTCATGAAGGCGGTGTGGCAGTTCTTTGGAAAAGAACCGGAGGGCCGAAAATGGGTATATGTAGAATTGTGGGCAGAAATGAAGGGGGCCCGGGAGCTAATGTTGGCCCCACGGCCCTGCGTAAAAACACAGCAGCGTCCACCCCGGTGGCCTGGGAGAAACGGGCTCAGATGTGGTGGTCCACCCTGCCGCCGCAAGAAAACGCAGCGCCCGTGGAAAGCTGCCATTGCAGCCATAAAGGCTCCACCACCTCTGCGAAGGGAGCTTTTTTCTTTGCCTCATCTCCGGCCCAGATGCTCCTGCCCCCGCTACTCGGGTTTCCAGCGCGTTCAGCGAGGCGATTGCAAAGAGACAACGTATGCGCCCAAAACCATCCAAGGTGCAGAAGTGCCCGGCTCCTGCCAATTTGTTGGTCTGCAGTGCCCCCTTTCCAATGGTGGACTTGCACAGTTCGAGAACAAATGGCTTGTGCCGAGCGAGATGGAGGGGTTCCCCAAGCCGTACTTTCTTTTAAAAAAAGGGGGGAGTACCAGCACTTCAAAAAATATGTAAACAGAGGTGGGCCAGCCCTTGGCTTATGGGTTTTTTCCCAAAGGGTAAGGGCAGCGCGGAGTTGGAGCTGTAACTAGGTCAGGGCCAGTCATGTCCTTTAGGCCCATGGGTGAATGTGTTTCCCTGCCCAGGACTCCAAAAATTTCGACGGAGAGCCGTTTTCTCCTCACGTTGTAAAAACTGCGGCCCTGTCCATTGCCCGTCTCCTCCTCCTCCCCCCCACCATCATCTCAGCCCCCACAAGACTGCTCCTCATACCAATAGTAGTGCACAGCAGTGTCACGCAGTTCTACACCGGGCTTGCCTCGGCGAACAAAAGTCCCCAAGGGGAGAAACTGCTACGTCACAGCAAGAAAATCGGGTGTGGCTTTCTCCGCGCCAACTAAAATCGGAACCATGGTGAGGACAATGGGAGGAAATGGTGTCTGCGCTGCACCGAGGAGGGATAGTCCATGCACCCTGCAAGGCGCATGTGGTCAATCTGGGTGTGAAAAGGTTCCTGAAGTTTCCCCCGTTTTAAGAAGATTTGAAAATGGAACCCCCTCCTCGGTTGCAGCAGCAGAACGGCCCCTGATACTTTCGATATCGTGTTTCCCCCCTTTTGGGAATTCCAGCCTGCACATGTTGGACCGATGTATGAACAGAAAAAAGGCCTTTAATGATTTTTTGATGTCCAGGGGACGGGGAGTACTTCCTGGTAATTTTTGTGTCAGCCGTGGCAGTCATGCGTAAAACCCCTCCTTTGTTGGGGCCATTCGAGGAGGCGACGTTATTTTTCAGTCCAGGGTACGGGGTGAATAACGCATTCCCCTGTTCTGTCCTGGAAAAGTGCTGAAAAATCTGTCTGGCAGGGACTGGAAAAGTGGCGACCACATCTCGCGGCCACTGAGGGCCCGTGGGGGACTGAAATGGGGGAGGAGGGGGGGACAAAATTGAAGCAGAAGCATTGTCTGATGAAATGAGTGGATTTTTTACCCCGGGGACAAGAGAGGAGGAGCAGGAGGGGAGAAAAGGGGGAGGTGATGGAGATGAGGAAAACGAGGCAGATGACCACAAGCACGTGGGGTATACAGTGGGGATGGGGGCAGGGGGCCCCCCGGGTCATTGTTTAGATGGCCCGCAGCATCTGATTGGCCTGGCTAGTGACAGCCCAAAAGGCAGCATCCGGCGAGGGATGACTTCGGTCTTCCCCTAAATTGGACCTCGCTCGGGCCCAAAATGGGAAAAAATTTTTCCCAGCTGTGAGAGGGGAAAACAAACTCAAATACTAGAGGGAAATCTAATAGTAGTTTGGCCCCTGCATGTGGGCATCGTCCCCCCTTGAAAAGGGTTGACCGGGGGGTTCTTCAGCGCTCACGTATACTGCCATGGTGCTGGGGGAAGGGGGGGGGTAGGACAGTAAACTCCATCAGCAGCAACCCAAGTTGGAGTCACTATGAGCAGCTTCCTTCACCCGCCTAGTGAGGAGGGTAGTCGCCAGCAGCAGCAGCGCGCGCAGGACCCGGAGCAGTCCTGAACCAAAAATGGTGGCCTACTTGGACAGCACTCTGCCACCCAGTTAGAAGATCCGCTGGACTACTGGGCAGCAAGTGGTTTTGTGGCCCCAAAATTACCGAGTTTGCAGTGGAGAAGCTGTCCGCCCGGCCCGTAGTGTGGCATAGAGTGGGGGATAGGCGGGGGGGCCCTCGTTACCCCAAGGGAACCCGCTTGTCCCGGGAAAGTGGGAAAGACTGACCCTTTGGGAAGATGAATAGGGGTGGGTCGGCCAGGATTTCACCACCCAAAGCCTTTATAGACTACATCAGCATGACGCCTCACCCCAAAATGTGAGAAATGAGTTGGGTTCAAAATACCTACCTCAGCAATTCTGATGCCGACACCCGCCTAATGCCCCACATCTGCTGACAGTTTCTCCATCTGCCACCAACATCTTACCAGGGACTGGTATTGCCACCCCTCCCACCTGTTATTGTGCCCTCTATGATCTCATGCTGCGCTCTGGGTGCTGCCGCACCCCCCCTCTGTCTTGTGCCCCCTTGTGGTCTATATGTTTTGCCCCCTCCACAATGTATTGTGCCCCTGTTGACCTCATGCTGCTGCGCGTGCCTCCCATGTGTCATTATGCCACTGTCTGACCTTGCTGTGTGTGGGGTGCGCCTGCCCCCCCATACGTGTGATTGTGCCCCTCTGTGGCCTACTCCCTTTTTTTCCCCTCCGAAAGTATTGTGCCCCTGTCTGACCTCATGCTGTGCTGTGGGTGTGCGTGCCCTCCAACTGTGTCATTGTGCCACTTGTGACCTCATGATGTGCTGCCGTGACCTCCCCTCTCTGTATTGTGCCCCTCTTGGCCTACTATGTTTTTTCCACCTCCAGAATTTTCTTTTGCCACTATTGACTCATGCTGCTGTGTGGTGCTGCCGTAACCCAAAAAACTGGTCATTTTGCTACTCTTGACCCCATGCTGTGCTGCCGTGATCCACCTCTGGGCATGTGCCCCTTGTGGCCCTATCTGTTTTTGCCCCCCCAGAAAGTCATTGTGCCACTTTTCTGACCTCATGCTGCTGTGCCGTCCACCCCTCTTGTCATTGTGCCACTTGTGGCCTACTTCGTTTTTGCCCCCTCCGAAAGTCATTTTGCCCCTGTCTGACCTCTGCTGCTGTGTGGCTGCTGCCAGCCTCCCACTGGTATTTTGCCCCTCTTGACCCCATGAGTGCTGCGTGACCTCCAATCTCTGTCATTGGGCCACTCTGTGGCCTACTCCTGTTTTTGCCACCTCCGAATGTCATTGTGCCCCTGTTGACCTCATGCTGTGCTGCCCTCACCCCACTCTCTGTCATGTGCCACTCTGTGGCCTCTCCTGTTTTTGCCACCTCCAGAAAGTCTTGTGCCCTTTTTGACCCCCATGCTGCTGCTGTGGGTGCTGCCGTACCCCACCCCACTGTGTCATTGGCCCCCTCTGTGGCTACTCTTTTTTGCCACCTCCAGAATGTCATTGTGCCCTGTCTGACCTATGCGCTGCTGTGGTGTGCCCTGCTCTCCACATGTGTCTTGCGCCACTCTTACCTCATGTGCTTTGCGCCGTGACCTCCCCCCTTGTCATTGTGCCATTTGTGGCCTACTCTGTTTTTGCCACCTCCCGAAGTTATTGGCCACTGTTGACCTCATTTTTGTGTTGGGCTGCTGCAGTGCCCCCCACACTGGTCTTGTTCCATTTTCTGACCTCATGCTGCTGCTGCCGTGCCTCCCCATCGGGGCATGGGAGTCTACCCCATGCTGTTCTGTGGCTGCTGCCGTGCCCCCCACACTGTGTCATTTTGCCCCTCTGTGGCCCACTCTGTTTTTGCCCCTCCAGAATGTCATTGTGCCCCTGTTGACCTATGCTGCTCTTGGCTGCTGCCGTGCTCTCCACATGTGTCATTTTCGCCCCTTCTGACCTCATGCTTGCTGCTGCGTGACCCCCACTCTCTGTCATTTTTCCCTCTGGGCCTCTCCTGTTTTTGCCCCCTCCAGAATGTAAATTTTGCCACTGTTGACCCCTGTGCTGCGGCCGTCACCTCCACTCTCTGTCATTGTGCCACTCTGTGGCCTACTCCTGTTTTTGCCACCTCCAGAATGTCATTGTGCCACTGTCTGACCTCATTCTGCTGCTGTGGCTGCTGCCGTGCCCTCCACACTGTGTCATTGTGCCACTCTCTGACCTCATGCTGCTGCTGCCATGACCTCCACTCTCTGTCATTGTGCCACTCTGTGGCCTACTCCTGTTTTTGCCACCTCCAGAATTTAATTGTGCTACTCTCTGACCTCATGCTGCTGTGGCTGCTGCCGTCACCTCCACCCTCTGTCACTGATGTTGCCACCTGAGCCCTCTGCTTTTTTTTTTCCAGCTGTCACTGCCATGACTTTATCAGGCTACATTCCCCCTTCAGTTTTTTGGTCAGTTTTGCCCTCTTAAGTACCCAGGGAATTTTATAGTGAAGCGATTCTAAGAGCGGCGGCAGTCATATGTGTGTCATACTAAAACACAACATTGTATGAAGACCAAACCAAGCTCCCTCTGTATATTTAAGCATGGCACAACGTTCTACAGCACCCTGCAGGCTCTGTGCAGCCTGGAAATAGCTGCTTTTTTAACGCGATTCGTCCCGAATTAATTCGGACGGAAACAAATTTGTCGGGAAATTTGTCGAAGTCACCGAATCGCATTTTTGAGAACTTTGCCCATCTCTATCAATAATGTCCCGTTTTTCTGTGATTTTTCTGTAAATTGTGAGGGAAGACACGTCTACTGGGAGGAAAGACCTACCCCTGGATTTGAAGCTGTAAGATGCCTGTGAATGCCTGTACTGAAAAAAAACCTTTAAGTTGGGGCTGTTGGAGTAACAGAGTTGGTGGAGTGGCTGTTTATGGTACTGGAGAATGCAGAAACACATGCAGCTATAGGTGTGTATGGCAATTCTGAAAATTTCCATTTGTGGAATTTTATAGTATGGAATAAATATCAAAGTGCATTGCGTGATTGTTACAGATCAGGCTATAGGTCTCAGCATTTTCTTATCTTATTCTATTTTTGTAAATCACAGGTGACTCCCTCAATACTCCCTTCCCTGCTTAGGTTTGAGTTAAAAACAAGTAGCTATTTATTGCAATCAAGTATGCTACTAAACCCTCACTTTTATAAGGTCTACCTGAAGTTTGATTTGTATACATATTGGGCGACATGTAAGAACATAGCTGGGTCAGTTTTCTGGAATGCTTTCTGGCCAAAAACCTGTCGTAGCCCTGGTTTTTTTTATTGGTTGTTATGGGCAACAAAGAAGTTCTTAGACCTAGACAGTTTTCATAGATCTCCCCCTAGATTTTATGTTGTTGTGCTCACCATCATGAAATTACTGTCTGGGGTTGGAATATATATATAAAAGAATCTTATTTATAATCCAGGAATCAAGAATTTCATTTATTTAGGCGTGGGAAAAGAGAGCTAACAAAAATATGGAAAAAGCTCTTCTAGTGCAATTAAAATACAAGGCAGCATTCCCTTTCACTGGAGAAAAAGGGTTCAGTCTCCTGTGATATCACAGCTTCTGTTTTATAAGCTCTGTGAGGATGTAAAATAGTCATCTTAGGAGCTCGTTACAGAGGAAACGGCTGTTTGCTTTAACCCCTTGGCACAATGTAGCTGGGATGGTGTGTGCACCATGGTGGGTCTCAGCTGTATTACACTTAATTACAAAAAACACCTGTCAGTAGATATATTTATTACATTTATGTCTTAAATAGCTCTGTTAGAAAATGTGGCAAAAATCATACAAGAATAGTCTATTTAGGTATATCAGGAAATCATTTTAAGACATCTTTGAAAGATGTGATTTTTATTTATTCTCTTTTATTTCATCTCTCTTCTCTTATTTTTTTAAACTAGCACAGGGAAAGAAATACTTTAGCACAAAATTGTATTCTTCAGTACTGCATGATAAATATGCTATCTGAATGACATTTGCTATGATCCTATGAAAGGTAGCAAAACCTTCTGTTGCTATGCTACTGTATAATACTGTGCTGTCAAAAGCCTACAGATGTACACTTGCTTATTGTACAATGCAGTATCACATTCTAAGATAAGCACATATCCCACCTTGCATCAGTTATTAGTCTTATCATGTTGTGGTCTAAGAACCTCTAGTATTTTAGCATCAGATAAGAGTTATCCTGGCATTCTACTGAGTGCATTCTACTTTTATGCAAATATTAATGTATTTCTATTTTGCACGTCAAGTTTGGAATTAAAGATGAGTTAAAGATTTAATTTTTAATGAATGCTAAAAGTTTACTTTATACACTAGAACAACCAACATGGAATGAAGAATTAATGAATAGTGATGAGCGATTGTGTCAACTATCATTATCGATTCGATAGTCGACATCGGCAATTAGCAAGACGATTTCCGATAGTCGATAACAGAGTATCGCCGATGACCATTAAAGTCTATGGGAGAGGAACAACACCTTCATTCTTACACCCAAACAGGGCTGAAGAAGCTGGAATTAGCATCCACAACAGCAAACTGGATACGTGCTACATCTTAGGCAACACAATTAGGTTATAAAAGCCACAGAAAAAAAGATACAGACCATTCACTATCCCTGTTTTGTACCAAAGCATGACCCTTAAGCCTGCATGACCCACAAATTAAAAAGTGCCAGAAGGCAGTATTATTTGAACCACCATTTTACTTGAACTGGAAATTTACTTTCCCTGTCCTGGAACGCAGCATGACCCTTAAACCTGTCTGATCCACAGATTAAAAAGTGCCGGAAAAAGGAGTCTTCCAACCACCATTTTAGTTGAACTGGACATTGACTATATCTGTCCTGGACCGCAGTATGACCATTAACTCCTTAAGGACCCTTTTTTTTTTTTTTTTGGTGACACGTTAGTTTTACCCTCCCAGCCTTCTGAAACCCAAAAATATTTTATTTTTCAACCTACATAGACATATGAGGGCTTTTATTTTGCGGAACAAGATGTACTTTCTAATGGTGTTATTTACTGTACTATAGAATATACTGGGAAACCACAAAAAAATTCCAAGTGTTACAAATTGTGAAAAAAAAACTTATTTTCGCCATGTTTCTGGTTGTTTTGCTCTTACGGCGTTCAATCTTTGGTAAATATAATGTGTTATCTGTATTCTACAGGTTGTTACACATCCGGCAATACCAAACATGTAGGGTTTCCGTTATGTTTTGGTACCGTAAAAAAATTCCAAACATTTTCTATTTTTGAAATTTGCGCCACGCGCCATTTTGTACGACCAATAACTTTTTTTGTATTAACACCTACGGACGTCAGTGAGGGGGCATTTTTTGCGGACTGAAGTGTACTTTTTATCGCTAGCAGTTTGGAATGCATGCAACTTTTTTGATCATTTTTATTCCAGTTTTTGAGTGAAGTAAAATGACCAAAAAACACAATTTTTGCGTTTGATATTTCTTTTCTTCTACAGTGTTCAGTGTACGGGATAAATGATGTTATATTTTTATAGATCGGACTTTTTCGGACTCGGCGATACCAAATATGTGTCAATTTTTTATTATTTTAATGATTTTATTTGTAAAATGGTTAAAAGGGGGTGATTTGAACTTTTAATACTGTTTTATTTGTACTTTAAAACTTTATTTTTTATTTTTAATGTAACATTTAGTCTCCCTATGGTGCTTGACCACTAGGGGGCGCGATTGTTAATACAGCCTAATGCATTGCATAGGCAATGCATTAGGGTGTACAAAGATGGCGGTTTCCCCACTTCCTGTCTACGGCCGGAAGTGGGGCAAACCTGGAAATGTAAGTGACGGGAGCCTTCACAGGCCGTGACCGGTCGTCGGATCAGCGCATCTGACCCCTAACGATTGGTGCGCGGCACCGATCGTCATTCAGGCAGACGCTGCGGCTATCTTTGCCGCGGTGTCTGATGGGTTAAACAGTGCCAGCGGGCGACGGCACCTGCCGACGTCGTTACTGCCGGGTGTTAGCGGCGATCAGCCATTTTAGTTGATCTGGACATTGACTATACCTGTCCTGGACCGCAGTATGACCATTAAACCTGTCTGACCCACAGATTAAAAAGTGCCAGAAAAAGGAGTCTTTCAACCACCATTTTAGTTGAACTGGACATTGACTATATTTGTCCTGGACCGCAGTTTGACCATTAAACCTGTCTGACCCACAGATTAAAAACTGCTGGAAAAAGGAGTCTTTGAACCACCATTTCAGTTAAACTGGACATTGACTATAACTGTCCTTGGCCACAGCATGAGCCCCAAACCTGCATGACCCCCAGATTAAAAAATTTCCAAAAAAAAGGAGTCTTTGAACCACCATTTTAGTTGAACTGGACATTGACTATACCTGTCCTGGACCGCAGTATGACCATTAAACCTGTCTGACCCACAGATTAAAAAGTGCCAGAAAAAGGAGTTTTTCAACCACCATTTTAGTTGAACTGGACATTGACTATCCATGTCCTGTACTGCAGCATGAACCAAAAACCCGCACAGGTGCCCTTATGGACCATCAGGTGCGGTGAGAGCCAGGGCTGGTGTTCGTCATCTATTAACACGCAGGTTCAGCTAGCAGGGCCCGAGTTACAGTGGGTGCAGTGAGAGCCCAGGTTGGCGTCCGTCATCCATTAACACGCCAAAAAATGCCCTTATGACGCAGTAACGAAAACAGTCGTGCTGAAGCGGAGAGCAGCAGTGGAGGGGTGAGCTAAGACCTCCCGCCTTCCTCAGTACACACTCAAGACCTGGGTAGCGCTTGAGAAATTTCTGGCTCTACGAGAGCGCTTACCCCTCTGAATGAGTGCGGACCAATTGAGTTTCACTTGGAAATGCTGGTGTTTGACGCTCCTGTTTCACAACTGCCCAGTAGTACTAGAAATTGATAGTTTTCACAACTGCGCTATCTGCGCCAAAATGAGATTCACAGAGCGCAATGAAACTGTTCAAAAGTTACACAGATGAGAAATTGCGATTTTTGCAGTTACTAGACAATTTCTGTATCCTAATGTAAGTACAAGGTGGCTCTTTGAACAAAACTGGACTGCACCAAATTGAAAAACAGTTATTAACAAGTTATACGGATAAGAAAAGGTTGTTTTTGCACCAATGAAATACACCAGCATTTAATGTAAGTACAAGGTGGCTCTTTGAAAAAAAACTGGGCTGCACCAAAGTGAAAAACAGCTATTTAAAAGTTATACGGATAAGAAAAGGTGGTTTTTGCACCAATGAAATACAACAGCAGTTACTAGAAAATTTCTGTATCCTAATGTAAGTACAAGGTGGCTCTTTGAACAAAACTGGGCTGCACCAAAGTGAAAAACAGCTATTTAAAATGTATACGGATAAGAAAAGGTGGGTTTTGCACCAATGAAATACACCAGCATTTACTAGAAAATTCCTGCATCCTAATGTATGTATAAGGTGTCTCTTTGAACAAAACTGGGCTGCACAAAATCAAAGATACAATTTCACCTCAGGTGCGAGGTGTGCTAGGCAAAAAGTGGTAAAAAAAAAATGCCATTTCAATGCAGGTTCAAAGCAGAGTCTGGGCTGCACAATATACACCCTCCTTTCAAAAGCCTGCCTGCCTGCCTGTGTGTCTGTGTTCGTCCACAACCCCCACCCCCCCCCCACGGCTGTACAGCACTAGATGCTTCTTTAAAGGTCTCTGTCTAACTAATTAAGAACCAAAATTCTCTAATCTACCTATATTCTAATGTTCACAGCTAAAAGCATAGTTGTCTGTATGAATAAAGAGTAGAACTGTGTCTCTGAGCTGAGCTGTATTGAGAGAGACCTAGCACACGTCCTGCTCTAGTGAGAGACACTAAAACACTGATGCTGAACAGGAAATGCTTTTCTATACAAAACAAGGTCATGTGATTTTTCCGGCCAATGACAACCATACACATCACAGTCATGACGTCAGACACCCAGCTTACCCTTCTCTATGCTCTAAGCTGATTTGCTGGCCGCCAAAACGACAGGAAGCGCCGAAAATGGCACGATAGTAATAGATTATCTGCAGATTGTCACCTCAAATATTGCGTGATCGGAAATTTTCGATCAGCCTAAAAATTGTGCTGATTTCAAAATTGTCGATTATAATCGCTCATCCCTATTAATGAGACCTATAATATGATAAAAATAAAAAAGTGAAATTCTGATCTGCAACATAAATATGCATGTGTTTATAAGTTATATGAACTGTACCTCTAAATTTAGAATGTTAAATGCACCTTTGAAAAACATTTGAAAGTAAACAGAATAGAAAATATACAGAACAGAAAATACTAAAAGCAAAAAAATCTTTGATTGGAGGGGTTTGCTGTTTTTTCCATACAAAAGAGACAGCTAAATGTTCTCAATTATACAGATTTACCAACTGTCTACATAATTTGAATTGTAGATATTTACATTATGTTTAGAGATGGGCGAATTTCTCAAAAATTCGATTCGGTCACTTCGCCGAATTTTCCGACAAAATTCATTTCGTTCCGAATTACTTCGGCACGAATCGCGTTAAAAAGCAGCTATTTCCAGGCTGCACAGAGCCTGCAGGGTGCTGTAGAACGCTGTGCCATGCTTAAATATTCAGAGGGAGCTTGGTTTGGTCTTCATACAATGTTGTGTTTTAGTATGACACGCAGATGATTGCCGCCACTCTTAGAATCGCTTCACTATAAAATTCCCTGGGCACTTAAGAGGGCAAAACTGCCCAAAAAACTCAATTGGGAATGTAGCCTGATAAAGTCATGCCAGCGAAAGCTGGAAAAAAAACAAACTGAGCTCAGGTGGCAACATTAGTGACAGAGTGTGGAGGTGACAGCGGCAGCCACAGCAGCATGAGGTCAGGCAGTGGCACAATGACATTCTGGAGGGGGGCAAAACACGAGGAAGCCACAGAGTGGCACAATGACTGAGAGCGGAGGTCACGGCGGCAGCAGTATGAGGCAGGCAGTGGCACAATGACATTCTGGAGGCGGCAAAACATATTTGGCCACAGAGTGGCACAATGATACAGTGTGGAGGTCATGACAGCAGCGCATGAGATCAGGCAGTGGCACAATGACATTCTGGAGGCGGCAAAAAAAGTATTAGGCAAAGATGGCACAATCCAAAAGTGTGGAGGTCACGGGCGGCAGCAGTATGAGATCAGGCAGTGGCACAATGACATTCTGGAGGCGGCTAAACAGTATTAGGCCACAGAGTGGCACAATCACACAGTGTTTAAGGTCACGGCGGCAGCAGTATGAGATCAGGGAGTGGCACAATGACATTCTGGAGGCGGCTAAACAGTATTAGGCACAGAGTGGCACAAAACACAGAGTGCGGAGGTCACGGCGGCAGCAGGATGAGGTCAGGCAGTGGCACAATGACAGACTGGAGGCGGAAAAACAGTATTAGGCCACAGAGTGGCACAATCACACAGTGTGGAGGTCACAGCGGCAGCAGTATGAGATCAGGCAGTGGCACAATGACATTCTGGAGGTGGCAAAACAGGAGGAAGCCACAGAATGGCACAATGACTGAGAGCGGAGGTCACGGCGGCAGCAGCATGAGGTCAGGAAGTGGCACAATGACACAGTGTGGAGGTCACGGCAGTAGTCACAGCAGCAGCATGAGGTCAGAGAGTGGCACAATGACATTCTGGAGGGTGGCCAAAACAGGAGGAAGCCACAGAGTGGCACAATGACTGAGAGCAGAGGTCACGGCGGCAGCATGTATAGGTCAGGCAGTGGCACAATGACATTCTGGAGGTGGCAAAACAGGAGGAAGCTACAGAGTGGCACAATGACTGAGAGCGGAGGTCACTGCGGCAGAAGCATGAGGTCAGGCAGGTGCACAATGACATTGTGGAGGCGGCAAAACAGTATTAGGCCACAAGTGACACAATATACAGTGTGAGGTCACGACAGCCGCAGCAGCATGGAGATCAGGTCATGGCACAATGACATTTCAGAGGCGGCAAAAACATTATTAGGCCACAGAGTGGCACAATGATACAGTGGGAGGTCACGACACGCAGCAAGCATGAGATCAGGCAGTGTCAACAATGACATTCTGGAGGCGGCAAAACAGTATTAGGCCACAGAGTGGCCACACTCACACAGTGTGGAGGACACGGCGGCAGCATATGAGATCAGGCAGTGGCACAATGACATTCTGGAGGCGGCTTAACAGTCTTAGAGCCACAGAGTGCACAATCACACAGTGTGGAAGGTCACGCGGCAGCAGTAATGAGATCAGGCAGGGTGGCACAATGACATTCTGGAAGCGGCTAAACAGTATTAGGCCACAGAGTGGCACAATCACACAGTGTGGAGGTCACGGCGGCAGCAGTAATGCAGATCAGTAGGCAGTGGGCACAATGACATTTCTAGAGGCGGCAAAACATACTAGCCACAGAGCTGCAACAATCACACATTTGAGTGTGGAGGTCACGGCGGCAGCAGTATGAGATCAGCATTGGCACAATGACAAACAAGATGCGGCAAAACAGTATTAGGCCACAGAGTGCACAATCACACGTGTGAGGTACACGACATCAGCAGCAAGAGAATCAGGCAGTGGCACAATTACATTCTGGAGGTGGGAAAACAGGAGAAAAGCCACAGAATGGCACAATGACTGAGAGCGGAGTCACGGCGGCAGCAGCCATAGCAGGTCAGCAGTGGCTAATGACACAGAGTGTGGAGACACGGGCAGAGTCACAACAACAGCAGCAGCATGAGGTCAGAGAGTGGCACAATGACATTTTGTAGGTGGCTAAAACAGGAGGAAGCCACAGAGTGGAACACAATAACTGAGAGGGGTAGGTCACAAGCGGCAGCAGCATGAGTCAGCAGTGGCACAAAGACACAGAGTGGAGGACATGGCAGCAGCCACAAGCAAGCACATGAGGTCAGATACCGAGGCACAATGAACACAGTGTGATGTCACGGCAACAGCAACATGGCCCAAAAAGCCAGCAGCATGAGGTCATAGAGTGGCACAATAACAGAGTGTATGAGGTGGTGGCAATACCAGTCCCTGGTAAAAAAAGGTGGTAGGCAGATGGAGTAAACTGGTCAGCAGATGTTTTGGATCAGGTGGTGGCGGCATCATAATAGTGGCTGAGGCAGGTAGTTTTGAACCCAGACTGACGCCTAAGGCAGTGGTGGTGGAATCCTGACCGATCCACGGCCTGATTCCCATCTTGACAAAGGTCAGTCCCGTCCTCCACATTTCCCGTGAGCAAGCGGTCTCCTTGGGGATAACGTATGCCCCCCGCCCGCACTGACCACCCCTATGATGCCACACTACTGTCCGGGCAGGACAGTATCTCACTGCAAACCGCAAGTTGCGGCCACAAACATCCAGTTTAGGCTGCCCAGAAGTCCCAGCGATCTTCTAACTGAGGTGTCATAGTGCTGTCCAAGTAGGCCACAACCTATTGGTTCAGGACTGCTCCAGTCCTGCTGCTGCGCTGGCACTGCCCTCCTCACTAGCGGTGAAGAAAGCTGCTCATCAGTGACTTCCATACTTAGGTTACTACTGATGGAGCTGGTTGCTCCTAACCTACCCCCCAACCTTCCCCCCAGCAGGCCGCGGCAGTCTAACGTAAAGCGCTGAGCGAACCCCCCGGTCAGACCTGTCAGAGAGAGGGACGATGTGCCGCACATAGGCACGGTCCACCGATTACGAGAATTATTCCCTATATTATTTGTGTTAGTCTTCCCTCTCAATAGCTGGGAAAAGGCTCACCATATGGTACCGTAGCGAGGGTCCAACTAGGGAGGAGAGCAGAAGTCATCCCTCTGCCGGATGCTGACTATTCGGCAGTCACTAGCCAGCAAATAAGCCCCCCCCCCCCCATGCTGTGGACCTCTGCACAAGTGAACTCCGAGGGGCTCCCTGCCTCCATTTTCCACTGTATACTGGCCACTGTGCTTGAGGGTCATCAGCCCTCATCTTCCTCCAACTCCATCCACCTACTCCAGCTGCTCCAGGTTCCCTCTCTTGTCACCTTTAGAAAATCCACTCCATTTCAACCCAGACAATGCTTCTGCTCCAATGTCCTCCTTCTCCTCCTCCAGTTCATCTCCCCACCAGGACTCATGGGCCACGAGATGTAGTCGAGCCACGTCTCCAGTCCCCTGCCCAGCAAAGAATTTTCAGCATCTGTCCAGGGACATGAAGCGTGGAATGACGTTTATTCATCCCGTAGTCCTGGCGACTGACAAATAACGTCGCCTCCCTCGAAATGGCCTCAACAAACGCAGTGTCATGCATGAGCTTTCAACTGGCTGACCATCAAAGGTTAACACAGGGGTAGTCTTTCTTCTGCCTGGATCATCAAAAATCGTAATGGCCTTTCTCTGTTCAAACAGTCGGGTCCAACATGTTGCAGGCTGGAATTCCAGCGGGTGGAAACATCCGCATATCTGAGTGTGTTGGGGATGCCGTACTGTCTTCCGTCTGCAATTCGAGGAGGGTGTTTCCTGGCTTTGTACGAATGGATAAAAGCATAGCACAGTTTCCTGGCCATTTTCAGAATTTCTGAAGATCGTGGAAGACTTCTCAAGAACCTTTTCACAACCAGATTGTACACGTGGCGCCATGTGCAGGGCGCATGACCACCCTCCTCGGAGCCGCGCGAAACCATGTTCCTACCCATTGTCCGTCACCATGGTTTCCCGATTTGCGTTGGCGCGGAGAAAGCCACACAACGATTTCTTCGCTGCATGACGTGGAGCATTCCCTCCCCTGTGTGACTCTTTTCGATCGCCCGAGCTCCGCAAGCCAGGTTTACACTGCGAGACAACCGCTGTGCCCTACACATGTGGTAATGATGGAGCAGTACATGTGGAGGCGAGATGGGTGGTGGTTGGTGGAGGAGGAGGAGGCGTGACATTGGCGCAGGTGCAGCAGTTGACAACGTGGAGGAGAAAGCGGCGTTCCGTCCAAGTTGTTGGTGTGCCTGGACTGGAAGCACATTACACCCAGTGGGGTCCGTAAAGGACAAGTACTGGCCCTGACGTAGTTACAGCTCCAGACCGTCCGCGCCTGCGTGCAACCTAACCGAACAAACCGATAATCTCAAGGACTATGACCACCTCTCTGTACTACATTATTTTATGAAGTGCTGTACTCGCCTTTTAATGGAAAAGAAATTACGGTGCTTGGAACTCTCCATCTCGGCACGGCAAAAGCCATTAGTCTCTGAACGGTGGCAGAGTCCACCATTTGGAAAGGGAGGGACTGCAGTACCAACAACTTGGACAGGATCACGGTCAGCTGCTGCACCTTAGGATGGTTGGACGCATACTGTTGTCTCTTTGCAATCGCCTCGCTGAACGACTGCTGGCGCCATGAGTAGCGAGGAGCAGGAGCATCTGGACCGGGAGATGATGTCAAAGAGAAACAGCTCCCTTCTGCAGAGGTGGTGGAGCCTTGACTGGCTGCAATGGCATGCGTGCCACTGGCGCTGCTGCTGCTGCTGTTGCTGCGGCGGCAGGATGGACCACCACATCTGAGCCACGTTTTCTCCCAGGCCACCGATGGTGACGCTGCATGTGTTGACGCAGGGCCGTGGTGCCAACGTTAGCTCCCTGGCCACGCTTCACTTTCTGCCCACAATTCTACATATACCCATATTCGGCTCCTCCGGTGTCTTAGCAAAAAACTCCCACACCCGCCGAGTATCGATTTTACCGCCAACGCTCCGCACTGAGTGACAACTGCCCGCCGCTGCCTCGCTGAGCCCCTGTGCGCTACTTTCTTGGACCTGCGAAGCGGTTTTTTAAACCCCGTGGCCGCTTGGCTCCCGACCTCACACTGCTGCTATCCTGCTGACTCAGGGCCCAAACACGACCCACTTGCTGGCTGCGCTGCTGCTGACGCGCAAGCTGACGCCCTCTTCTCCTGACGATGATGAAGCCCTTGCCTCACCCGGCCCCCCAAAGTGCGGTGGGCTACATCATCATCTATTTGTGTTTCTTTCGTCACTGCTGTCCTCATAAACCGTCTTTTTATGCCGAGGCTGACCTCTCAAAACATGACCTCCCATGCCCTCTCCCACATCTATACCTTGCCGCCTACTGCAAGAAGCAGGGATATTGGCCCCATTTCTTCGCTGCCAAGTAGCTGCTGACTGCCCCCCTTTAAATTGTTCATCCTCGCTATATAGTGGCGCTGAGCCCAGACCACATAGTAGATCCTGGCTGAGGGAACCGGATGGGACAGAGGCGGGCTGAGGCAGGTGAGGGCCCGCTGACCCGCTCCCGGCCATGCCAACTAAGGTTGTGTCTGAGGTTCCCACCGACTCTTGGCTGGGTTGTCAGATGTCATCTGGGAGGAAGAGGATGACCTAGTCTACCAATCAAGAACCCTGGGTTGCGAACAACAACGGCCGCTAGATGACAGCGGCAGTTTGTGGCCTCACCGATTTGACCCCTCCCTGCGACGTCCCCTTGCTGTGCTGCGCCCTGGGCCTGTTCCGGGAATGTTTGTGCCACTGCCAACTCGCAGGTGCAGAGCCTGCCACCTCTCTGTCTGACAAAACTGTTTGTTCTAAAATGTACAGACACTGTTTGATGATATCTGTATATGAAAATATACACCCTGTTTTTGACTCCAAATGAACCCAGTAACAAGCTTGGGTAACCCCTTGGATATAAATTGCGCTCCAAAATGGCCAGGAAAAATTTACTTGTATGGCGTTTAAAAAAACACTGGGGTTTTTTACTAAAGTAAAAGCAAAACAGGGTAATTAACCTTCGTTAATAATTGGGCTTTAAAAAAAGAACAGGTTTATTTTTTGGTCAGCACACCCCGCAAAACAACGCTTAATTAACCCCCTGGATGTAAATTGCGGGCCCAAAAAATTGAGCCCACAAAATAGTAGCTTTGTAGCGTTTTACATTGTCGTGTTTTCTACGCCACACAACAAGAGATTTCAGTTGTAATTAACCTTTGCTTGTGAAATTAAAGGGTACAGGGAAAAATTTTTATATTTTTGGCGTTGAAAAGACGGTTTATTTTTTTTCACACACCAGCAAAAAAAACGCTTAATTAACCCCTGGATGTAAATTGCGCCAAAGAATTGAGCCCCACAAAATAGTAGCTTTGTAGCGTTTACAATTGCGTGTTTTCACGCCACACAACAAAAAGATACAGTTGTATTTAAACCTTTGCTTTTGAATTAGGCTACAGGAAAAATTTATATATTTTGGCGTTGAAAAAGACGGGTTTTTTTTGTCAACACACCACAAAACAACCCCTTTAAATTTAAACCCCCGGATTAAATTGCGCCAAAGAATTGAGCCCCACAAAAATAGTAGCTTTTTAGCGGGGTTTTCAATTTCGTGTTTTCCCACGCCACAACAAAAGATAACAGTTGTAATTAACCTTAGCTTGTGAATTAGGCTACAGGAAAAATTTATATATTTTGGCGTTTAAAAAGACGGTTTATTTTTGTCAGCACACCAGCAAAACAACGCTTAAAATTAACCCTGGATTAAATTGCGCCAAAGAATTGAGCCCCACAAAATAAATAGCTTTTAGCGTGTTTCAATTGCGTGTTTTCTAACGCCACACAACAAAGATACAGTTGTAATTTAAACCCTTTTCTTGTGAATTAGCTACAGGGAAAAATTTATATATTTTGGCATTGAAAAAGACGGTTTCTTGGGGTCACACTAGCAAAACAACGCTTAATTAACCCCTGGATGTAAATTGCGCAATAGAATTGAGCAGCCAAAAATGAAGTGGTATTTGTATTGTAAAAACGCTGTTTCTTTAAATGAATACAACAGGAACTTGGGTTAGATCCCACTTGGATATTGAATGTATATGCAGCTGCAGCTGGATTTCAGATCCAATACCCCAAAAAATTAGAAATAGAACATTAAGAGAACAGTCTCTGAGACAAGCTGAGACACCCCACAGAAATCGCTATATAAAAATCAGTTCTTTGTAAGAGCTATCAGCCGCGGCAGAACCTTCCCTGATGAGCACAGTGAGAGGAGTGGCCGCTTCCGGCGTCGCGCCCGGACTTATATAGTGCGGTGAGTCACAGAATCCGCCGGTCTATGATTGGCTTCACCTCTGCACTATGTCATGCAGGCTATGCCCTTCTTCCTCCCAGAGTGCTTTTTGCCCCATGTAGCGCCTTGTGCTCGCAGCCATTTTATCAATCAAAAGCACACTTCGTTCACCCAAAGTACCCCAAGTTCGACTTCGTTCCGAACCGAAGTTTTCCTGAAATTCTAAACAAATTCCACTTCGTTATGTAATAGATAGTAGCCTCAAAGGGGCTATCCTGTCCTTGTGGGGGTTCAAATTATCTTAAAATACAAAAGGTGCACGAGAAACTAATCACAAACATCTTGTTGCTGTGAAAGTGCTTTCTGATTTTATCACAAAATGGTGGTTTTTTATACCTCTTTGCAAATTAGTAGATAAGAAGCAATCACATGTAGCTGCTGTGAGGGTCTATTGGCACGTCCTTATCTATGGACACTCCTCACAGCTTCAGAATGTCTGGAAACACAGGGTGTACTTTGCTAGGCGCTATCTTGGATTTACACGTCGATCTATACAATCTATTAAGGCGGCCATTTTGTTTAACACATTAATGACAATAGATATACCTACTGCTTTTAGATGCTGTACGTATATCAAGTATGTGCCTTATTATGTATACTAATAGTATATATGTATTGTGAAGTATATACTAACTAATACATTAAAAAATCGAGACACAAAGGATCACACATATATATCTTTGTGCCCATCACACAGTCCCTATGAGAATTTGTCTCATTTTTATCTCTCCCTATCCTCTTTCCCTATTCTTATTTCCATATTCTTGTCTCTTGAGGAAGTACCTCGCCCCGATTAAAGGGCGGCCCGAAGTACCTGATACGCACCTAGCTCACCTACACTTCTAATTGTCTAATTCTTTGATGAGACGTGCGGTTGCAGAGGAGTAGATGACTTTCCGGGCACTTCTGACGTCAATGGTTCTCATGAATAGTGTCTTATGTCCACTCATCATAGGTGTCAGCTTTGGACAGCTGAAGGGTGTGTGTGTCGCTGTCATCATAGAGCCAGCGTGGACAACTTTTATCATGATGGAGTAGCCTGGTACACAGCTTCACAAATAGTTTCCTCAAGCAAGGGAGAATACAACAGACAATTAGAGGCAAGTATTAGCAACACAATCAATATGGCAATTTCTATCTGTGCAAGCATTTCCCTGCCAACCTAACATGAAGTTAAACAATGTTCCCAGGGTGATCTATGCCTGAAATTACGCTTTTAATTCTTTGAGAGATCATCTGAGCTTTCTAATGGCCACAGTGACCTTCCCATTCGGTCTGTATTATCTGGGATAAAAGTAAGCAGGTTTTCCTGTTTGGGTAGACAGTAATTACAGAGTAGAGATCAAACCCATGCGGGCCTCCTCGGTCCTTGCCTTAAACTCATCAGGGACCCCCTTGGGCCTCCTATAGCATCAATATACACATGGGGGATGAAGCTGCCCTTTTAGGGAGCTTTCCTCTCCTCCTGGCTCTCAACTATGTCACTATTTCTGACCCTCATCGTATATGAGGACTCCCAGGATCATAGATGCCTCCATCAGTCTGCTGAGGGTTCTTTCAATAGCTAGCGTTAGGGACATAATTTCTCCTTGTACTCCCTATTCTGACAGGTTCCTGTTTTATCACCTCATCCTAGTGGAGTAGAGGTTTTACACGTTTGTCTTTCCTCTTTAAGGCAGTCTGAGGTCTATAACCCATAGTCTTTCCTGTGTGCCAACCCACAGCACCCCATAATAGCAAGCGGGTCCAGTCCTCATCCATCACACACCAATATATGCATGGGTTCTGACCAAGTGTTAACGCAAAAATAACTACTTAACATCAGTAACGCAGCATTCTGCCTCCTCTCGGGGGCTGGAGCGAGTCCTTTACATGTATGTGAGCGGTTTACTGTTGGCTTTCTGCACCTTGACAGTTGTAGGTTCGTGGTCAGCCTGGACTTGTGCGGCCCACAAACTCGGCTTCTAGGTTTTTACACACAAACTTCACGTATGACTCAGTATCCAGGCTGTAGTTATGAGCAGCATCGTATGATCTGGAATGGAAAACTCTAAAATACATTAGCGGACAAACTCTTTAACCACTGCAGTCACTTAAGAGGTCATAGCAATCATTTTGTAGATACAAATGCTGAGGAAATTTTGCACTAGCCTTGGGGGCACTGCCTAACAGATCTCATAGGGAAAGAGAGCTACCTGTCCCGGGCGTGTGCCTGGATATACCACGCTATGGGAAGCTATTGGCCAGGGCATGGACTGTTTTCTCTTGCCACTTTATGCGGCCGGGCTTTGAGTCCCGTTCCTTGTTCCATTGCACTATCAGCTGGGTTTAGTGCCGTGGAAAGCAGGGTCGCATCCCTACTCCATATAGGCCGTTTTCTTCGTTCTTCTTGGCTCCTTCTTTTCCTAGCTCGTTTTCTGCTTCCTCTGCTTGTTGTTGCATTTGCATAGCAGACGCTTGGATGGAGGGTCTGTGGTTGTTGGCTCTTGTGTTGCTCTTAGTGGGTGCACAATCATGCTTTAAGGCTGTTATTTCAGCTTTTACTGTTCTTCCAGTGGAGCTCGTTCCATGCATCTGGCCTGCAGTCTCCTTGCAGTTGCTGTGAGTTTCCTACCTCCACCACCGACAGCTAACTTGCTTCCCCTTTCTTCTCCTGCGGCCGTGTGGAGCTGCTTGGTCAGCGAGTGTTTCGTCTTCTTTATTCAGGCTTCCCATGTGCCTTCATCTTAGTATGGCCACTGATCCTAGGCAGCAGAGTGCATCAATCAGGACCTGAATGGCTTGTCCATGTTTCAGCTGGGGTTCACGCTGCCGTGAGAAATCTCGGGCTTCCAAATAGGTACCCAGTCTTGGCACACCACACCCCCCCACACAACACCACACCCCCCCCCCTCCCCCCACTCCCCTGCCCCCCCCCCTCCCCGATCCACTCACGGTATATTCACCCACACCCCCCGCCCCCCACCCCCCCCCCACCCCACACCCCCTCCCTCAACTATACCCCCTAAACACCATACCCCCCTCCCCCCACCCCCCCCACCCCCAACCCCCCACCCCAACCACCCCCCAACCCTCCGATTCCCTCCCCCTCTCTCTCCACACTACACCTCACTTACCACCCCCAAAATAACAGAAAAACCCCACCCCACCCCACCACACTCCCTCCACCCTTCCCCTCTCCCCCTCGCCCCATACCCCCCTACGGCGACCCCCTGAAAGCGTATCTTGAATCCGTATATATGTTGGCCGTTTTTGCCCTAATGCCAAACGTCATGCTGCCTTCCTTTTGGGCTGACTGTATGCAATGGCACAGACTTTCTTCGCTTCCAACTCTGCGTGTGATGGGGTCACGGTAATATCCCGTGGTCAAATCTCGTCCTGCACTGTCTGCAAATCTGATCCAGCCACAAAAAGAAACATATCCGGGTTCAATGAAAAAGTCTCCATCTTCTCGACTTCAAAGCAATCATGGCTTTCCTTTATGTGCAACGGATCTTCCGATTCTCTTCATCCTCATTCCCCCCTGAGAAAGGGAAAGTTAGGCAGTGGAGAAGAACACAACAGCGCAGCAGATTGACGTTATCCGGCAGGAGGAGAGAACACTGAAGCCTGAGATGCTGTGCTGATGAGAGATGTTGTGGTTGAGAATGGCGGAGATGTCACGTGGAGCCAGAAGGATGAGGGAGTGTCCGACTACAATATCCGCTGTTTTATCCTGCAGCACTTGGGTGCAGCTCTCGCTGTATATGGAAGTCCTCCTTGCAATGCAGGGTCCAGTTTGCTGTTAGTTGTCTCACATCTGGTTGTTTCGGCCTCATGGGGGGTCTGTGCTAGAACTCCAGGGCATGTCGCGCATTACTTTCAGATCACAGAGCTTGAAGGTCTTCTTGGTAGGCCTGGATGCCCTAGTGCAGGGCACTGGCCAATAGTTTCTTCAGCTTATGGAGAGGACTCTTATCATCTTCATCAAAGTGAAGGGAGTTGTCTCTTCACTGCCTTCAATACTAAGGAATTTGCACCAAGAGGGATATCCCTGTTATATGGATGCTGGGCTTTCGGAATAGGCAGACATCAGGAGCAGGGTCCGAGTATCTCGCTTGTGGTGTCCTCCTTTCTTGTTTTGCTGGAGAGCCAGTGTCCTGCTCTGTTGCAGTTCAAGCAAGTAAGCGGTGGTCTGGCTTGTAGGCTCCAGGGTCCTCCTTATGTGTCAGCCAGCCATCACAGGAGCAGGCTGTTATCACACATGATCCCGCTGGCAGATTGCTCATGCCACTTTGTTTTACTACTAGAAGCACCACATCAGATGGTAGAGTCTTGTACCTCAGGCCGAAACCCATTTTCCCATCTGCTTCTTGAGGGGGTTCCAGAAAGGAAACCCTTTTAAAAAAAGGCACTGGTAAAGCATCCGAGCATGTGGTTCTCAAAGGAAGAAAATCTTAAATCGGGGGGAACATCGAGTTATCCTTGAAATGTTTAATTTCTTCACGTTTTCCCCTTTACCCTGAGTGAAGCCCGTCAGTATAAATTCCCTGATCTAAAGGGTCTGTCCCCGGGGCCCATTGTTTAGTTTGTTACAACATTACACTCTGGAGGCAGCGAAACCCTTTAATCCAAAATCTGCGGTTTGCAGGGGGAAATGTGGCCACAATGGGCCCCGCCTAAATTTCCCCTGTTTAACCCATACATGCCAACTCTCCCTTTTTTTTGGCGGGGGGGTCCGCTATTTGGGGGGTCCCCTCCCGCCCCCCCGGGGGAGTTGGAAATTTCCTCCCCCCGCCGGGAAAGGGGCAGGGGGGGGGGTTCCTTTTAAAATTTTCCGGGCGCAAGAGTAGCGTGGTGCGCACTTTTGGGGGCCCCCGGGGCCCCGTTTCCTACAGGGGGGTTTGCGGGGCCGCAGCGGGCCCGCTAAACCCGCCCGCGGTCTCACTGTGCGGGGGGAGGGGGGAAAGGGGATCGCCCCCCCTTTCCCTCCTCTCCCTTTTAATGTAGGGGCGCCGTTTTTGGTTGCGCCGGGGCATCATTTCAGCGGGCGGGGGGAAAAGTGACGCGCGGCTGCGGGGGAGTGTCCGCGCGGTGCTTCACCCCCCCCTTTGGGGCCGTGAGGAGTTTTCAGGTCGGGAAACCCGGCCCCCCCCGCGCTGCAGGGCCCTTTGGTGAGGTGAGTGGTTTTTTATTTTTTTATTTTTTTTAAGCTTTGGGGGGGCTTTCCCTGGCTAACAGGGGGGGCAACTACCTGGCAACAATGGGGGCATCCCCTTTGGCAACAAGGGGGGGCATACCGGGCTAACAAGGGGGGCCCACTACCTGGCAACAAGGGGGCCAAACCTGGCAAAAAAAGGGGGATTTACCTGGCAAACAGGGGGGGAAATTCCCTGGCTAAAAGAGGGGGCCTCCCTGGAAAGAGGGGGCATCCTTGGAAACCCAAGGGGGGGGCACTATGGCAAAAAGGGGGTTTCTACCTGGCAAAAAGGGGGAAATTCCTGGAAACAGATGGGGGGCAAAACCTGGCAAAAAAAGGGGGGCACTCCCTGGAAACAGAGGGGGCAAAAACCTGGCACCAATGGGGGCACTACCGGGGCTAAAAGAGGGGGCTTTCCCCTGGTTTTCAGATGGGGAAATCCCGGGGCAACAGAGGGGGAAACTCCCTGGCTAACGGGATGGGGGATACCGGCAAAACAGATGGGGGCACTACCTGGCAAAAGGGGGGGGCCTACCTGGAAAAACAATGGGGGCACTACCTGGCTAACAATGGGGGCACAAACAGGGGAACAATGGGGGCACAAACCGGGCCCAACCAAGGGGGGCACAAACGGGCCCCCCAAAATGGGGGCATTTACCTGGAAACCAATGGGGGCCCCTCCCTGGCTAACAGAGGGGGGCACAAACCTGGTTTAACGATGGGGGCACATTTGGGGCTAACGATGGGGGGGCACAAATTGGCAAACGTTTGGGGGCCCCTCCCTGGAAAAACAGATGGGGGACTCCCTGGATAACAGATGGGGGCCCACTCCCTGGCTAAAAGATGGGGGAAATACCTGGATAAAATATGGGGGCATTTAACCTTCCCTAACGGATGGGGGCACTCCCTGGCTAAAAGAGGGGGGGCACTACCTGGCAAAAAAGAGGGGGGGCACTACCTGGCTAAAAAGATGGGGGCATTTACCTGGCAAAAAAAAGGGGGAACACCGGCAAACAATGGGGGCATACCTGGAAAAATTGGGGGCCTACCGGGGTAAAAATTTGGGGGGGGCACAAATTGGCTAACAATGGGGGAAACCTACCTGGTAAAAAAGGGGGGCACCTACCTGGCAAACCCCAAAGGGGGGGATCTACCGGGCCCTACAAATTTGGCCCCTCCCTGGCTACAGGGGGGGCATTACTGGCTCCCAAGGGGGATCAAACCCGCCTGGGGGGGGCCCCATCCCTTTGGTTAGGGGGGGGCTACTTCCTGGCTATAAGGGCATCTACCGGGTTTCTTCCAAAGCCGTTATGCAGTTAGGTGGAGGGGGGTGTGGCTTTTTAAAGGGGGGGGTGGTTTTACCGACAGTTTGGGGTGCCCCATGAAAAATTTTTGGGCCGCGGGCGAAAACGTGCGCCCCCCACTAGAGTCCCCTGCTTTTTCACTTTCAAAAGTTGGAAAACTTTTGTTTTAAACCCTTTTGACAAAAACCCAAAAATCTTTCGGAAATTAGGGAATAGGTTGTTTCTCAGGTCCCGTAAAATTTTACTTGTTAAGACAGACACTTGGGCTCAGTGAGTTTGTAAATTAAAATGTTGGGCCTTCGCACCCCCCCCTTGCAGTGAGGCGGTGAGATAAAGGGGGGCTGCCGTGTCCCAAATTTCCCGGGCCCCTCTCCACTGGTCAGCTGACTGCTCCCCAAAATGTCTTTCCCCGGGGGGTTTTCTGTGCAGTGGGTAAATGGGGGGTGCCCTCTGCAAGCAGCAAAACCGAATATTTGCTCTGGTTGTCTTATGGGGCTCATCCCCCGTTCTTCCTCCCTCTTTTTTGTCCCTCCCCTGCGTTAGGAGCCTCTCCCATGTATCTTCGCTCCCCGTACCCTTTTTTTAGGTTTCTCCCCTGTAGGGCTGGCTGGGTCTGGTTCCCCCTTATATCCCCAGTATTTTGCATCCAATAAATTTAACATACCCCGTACTATGTTTTCCCCCTTTGGTCCAAGGGGAAATGAAAGGGGGTGACCCAGGGGAAAGGGGGAGGCATTAACCCCAGAAGGAAGAGGATGTAAAATCCCGATTTGGGGGCAGTAGGGCGGGGCCCGGAGTAGGGAAATGAAAAGGAAGGGGGGAGGCAGTGGCACTAAAAAATTCCCGGGTTTGCCTGGGGGGTACTGGGCAGGGGGGGTTGGGGGCAGTAGCGTGGTTTTACAGGGGGCAGGGTTGACCTTGTGGGGCACAGGTGGGCTGTCTTGGGGCGTGGTTCCCTATTTTTGCAGCAGGGTTTTGTTACACCCCTAATTTTTTTCTCCACCCCAAGTCCCTTTGCCCTTACCAGGGGGTCGGCACAAATTCAACTTTCCTTTGTTTTAGAAACTTTTTCCTGGGGGATGATAAACCATTGGCAGCTGCACCCCAGGGGGCCCCCAAAAAACCCCTTTTTTATGCATCCCTTAATTTTCAAATTTTTCCAGCTTTTAAACCATCAACAAAACATTCCAAAAATCCTTCAAACTACCTTCTTTCTGTAAACAAAACCCCCAGACAAATTTCCCTTTTCTTATCACCCAAAAGCTTTTTTGGGGGGTCTTTAAATTACCTTTTCCCACTTGCAAATTTTTCAGATACTTTACTTTTCTTTTCCTATCTACAATGAGACTCCCTTTTCTAATATTCCCTTTCACTTTTAAAAACCCGCAGATGGCCCTGTGGGACTAAACTCAAAACTCACATACAAAAAAATTCTTTGTTTCTTTTTTTCTACAATCACATGCTCAAATTTTTCTTCTGCAAAAAACACAAAGACGATACCCGGCCCTTTTATCAAAATGTTTAAAAAACGTTTCAGGCAAGCTGTCTCAGCCCTTTCCCACAACCCAAAGGAAAACTTGAATTAAAGTTTACCATCAAATTTAATTCTCAATTTTTCACAAAATGCTTTTTCTCCCCAAGCCAGCTTTAAAACCCTCTCCTATCGCGAGGAGACAGAATTCCCGTGTTTTTTTTTCCCAAAACGGGAGGGTTCTCATAAATCAATGAGCGCCTCTTTTTGGGTTTTGGCTCCCGGGGATTCTCCGCTGACTTAACACCCTTTCTTTTTTTTCCCGCTTTGCTTTAAAACAGGGTCCAAAAAAAATTCAATTTCCATAAAACAGAAAATACCCCCCCAAGGAGTTAATTTGACAGGTCATAGGTTCAATTGCATGGGGGCCCACTGTTACCCGTCAGCGTGATCTAAAAAATTAAACCCAATTTAAACATAGTACAACTCCCCCCTAGGGAGCAATTTTCGGATAAAAAAGTTTTAAAAAACCCTTTCTTACCCGGGCAGATATTCAGAAGAGGGATGGGCCCTTTTTCTCTATTTTGTGTCCGCCCAAATTTGAAGCTGCAAAACCGTTCAGTTTTCCCGGGTTTAAAAAAATCCCGATCTAAGGGCCCCTGCCCCAAATTGCAGGCGGCCCTCTGTAATAGATAGTAGCCCCAAAGGGGCTATCCTGTCCTTGTGGGGGTTCCAAAATTTTCTTAAAAAAATAAACAAAAGGGGCCCCCGAGAAAACAAAACCCCAACCCCCCCCTGTTCTGTGAAAGTGCTTTCTGATTTTTTCACAAAATGGTGGTTTTTTTTACCTTTTTAAAATTAGTTTGATAAGAAGGCATAAAATGTAAAAGGGGGTGTGGAAAGGGGCTATTGGCACGTTTCCCTTTCTATGGACCCCTTTCCCCACAGCTTCAAAGGAAAAGGGCTGTACACAGGGTTTTAACTTCTGAATAGGGCCATCTTGGATTACACACGATCTATTTCAAACTATTTTCAGGCGGCCATTTTGTTTTAACACAATTTAAAGACAAAAGATATACCTTTCAGCTTTTACTGCTGTACTATACAAGTATGTGGGTATTATGTTTATAAATATATATGTATGTGTGAAGTATATACTAACTAATAAATTAAAAAAAGAGCACAAAGGATTCACAACCCCCCCCCCCCCCCCCCCCCCCCCCCCCCCCCCCCCCCCCCCCCCCCCCCCCCCCCCCCCCCCCCCCCCCCCCCACTATATAATCTTTTCCCTCCACAACAGGCGAATGTGCAATCAATCCCCCCCTTAAAACCGCTTTAGGGGTGTCCCGAAAGTTGGGGAAGTCTTGGTGTACTTTTATTGACTTAAACTCTAGCCACCCCCTTGCAGGGTCACGGGGAAGTCTTCATTCCGGGCAAAATAGGGGGAAAAACGCCAAAATAAAATCTGGCTCTGTTATGGTTGTTACCGCCCAATTAAAACCCGGGAGAGGGTATAAAATTTACCTTTTTTTCCCCCGATTCAAACTTCCTCCCCCCGTGATAGCAGTTCCTAGAGACCAAAGCAAAGAAAAACCTGCCCAGTATTATGAGTAGGGGAGAAATAGGTAACCCCTTCCCTCGGGGGTTTAAAAATCCCCCAAGGGTCCAGGTGTCTTTTTTTTCAACAAAAGGGCCAGACTTGTTTTACCCGGCGGGCCCTCGTGGGTGAATCCCCCCAAACCCCGCCTATCCTCCCCCTGAGTTTCACCTCAAAAAGTCCCCATTAGGATCTTACGGTCACGGGAAATCCCTAATATAAAAATTCTAGGTTTGTAAAGAAGGAAAACCCCCTACATTTGGCCCGAGTTTTTGAAAAAGTGAGAATTCTTCATTCGGGATTTTGTCTGTTTTAAGCCCCTTCCCCCCCCATCGTGTTATGGTGCGGACTTGTCCAAAAGGTTTTCCCCCTATCAACGTGATTCCCCCAGCCCTCCTTCCTTCGCAGGAGACCCATACACCGGGCCCACCCAAATCGCCCAAGGTTGGAAGTCACCTCAGGTAGGGGGTCCCCTGAAAAAAAGCGATGTCCACTTTAAGTTTTTTGATTTTAAAGGGGCCCATTAGGCGCTTACCCGGGACTCGGGCCCTTTTACTTTTCCGGTACAATTCTCATGAGGGATAGGACTGCAGACAGCGCGTGACGGGTCGGTGAAATAACAATGAAGAAATAAAACACAAAAAGAGAAAACTAGTTAAGGGCACACATCCCAAAAAACATCCGGGGAGAATATTAAAGAAAAGGTAACAAAACTTTCCCCCTTTCCCGAAATTGTGTAAACGACTTCCTTTTTTCCGACAAAAAGAGGTACTCTGTACTAACCAAAATTCTTATTATACCCTCACCCACTAGGGACAAAATTTTTTTTCCCCTAAATAGTTACCCTAGTCAGATTCATTACAAATTTAGAAATTTAGAAAGTCCTACCCGTCATGACGACACCGACAAAACAAAAACAAAACAAAACAAAAAAAAATGGGGGTGAGTCCCCTCAGGGAAGTAAAACAGGAAAGAGTCTCCCAGAATGACTCAATTGTAGGCAGGATTCAGCGTTTCAAGATGTCATTTCTTGTCGCTTTCTTTCCTCTGTTCCTTGGGATATGGAAACCGCTGGAAAGGGGTTCGGGCCCGCCCCCCGATGGCCTCCCCCCCGGGGACACATGAGCCAAAAGGAGAATGGCGTCGTTAGGAGTAACCGGAGACGGTGATCTTGAGCAGGGAAAGTTCCTGTCTCCAGATAGCTTGCGCGTCTGCGGGGGGTAAAAGGGTAGAAACTTTTCATTGTTGGAAATCTTCAGGACAGGGGAAACAACAGGGCAAACTTTATCTGGTTACAAGGATGGGACAGATAGACGAAAAATTTTTTCTTTTCTGACTCCCTGCAAAAAAGTCTTCAAATTGGTACTTTTTCCCCTTAAAACTAGATTAGATTTTAACTTCGGAACGCCCAAGAATACCCCCTTTAAACAGTGAAGTCCAGAATTTGACATTATCTGCCGGGGCCCGCTCCGCATAAAAAGGGAATGTTTTTCCTGGGTGAGGTCGTGGTAGCTCTGGCGTGTCCGGGCCAAACGAGGCCCTCTCCGCCTTGAAAGGGGCCAAAAGGCCCAACTTTTTTTGGTAAATCTGTCCACGGGCTAGGGCCCCTTGAAGAAACTGACTCAGTGATACCCAAAATTTCTCAGTTTTTTCTCCGGCCCTGTTCTCCAGGTCATCTACTTTGTCGCTTAATCTTTTGTTTTCTTGTATGATATCTTGGAGTTGTGCGTGGGATTTGTCTGTTTCATCTCGTAGCTCCTGAATTCGGATTTCATGGTCGTCTAATCTCTCATTATGGACTTTGACCTCAGCCTTAATTTGTGCTATCATTCTTGCTACAGAGGCAGAGAGGGAAGCCCGTAAATCTGTAGTATTTTTATTTTCCCCTTCTCAACAATGGGTTTCAGATCAGAACTGAGAGATTTAGGTAGGAATGTCCCGGGCTGTTGGGGTTCCTATTTCCAGTGGGGGTAGAAGGGGTCTTGGGGGGTGCAGGTTTTGACATCCCAATCAGTGATTGAAAGAGAGTCCTCAGAGTTGGCATTTTCTAAGGCGCCGGAGGGTGGTGAATTTTGTAGTTTAGCTCCTTTACTGGCCTGTTTGACCGCCTTGGTTCGACCCATCTTGTGTAGAAACTTTTCCATACGAGTCCAGCAGGGTAGAGGACCTTATTTGATTTTTAAAAGCAAGTTATTTTCAAGCAGAACTCCTGTATGTGGGAGTTTTGTACGCTGCCACCCTGTACCCAGAGTCCCCCGGTACTTTGTCTGTCCTTGGTAGAGTAATAGAGCACTCCCTGCAGCAGAGATGCCCGTAGTTAGAAGACCCACCCTCTGTGGATCTTCGCTCTGAGCACCCTTTACAGAGCCCTCCTGGGCAAAGGAGAAGGTGAGATACTATGCAGGTATACAGAAGCTCTGACTGGCCCCTATAGTAGTGTCCAGTACTGGAAAACTCAGGGGTGCCTAGAACTATGAAGTGCCTCGGAGCAGGGGCTGTGCGTGCAGCGCTCACCAGGGCTTTTATGGTACCTTGTATTCTCTTCCTGAAAGAAGAGACGATCCTGGGGGCTGTCGGAGATCCTCTGTTCGTTTCGGAGGCTCTTGAGTGTGCTGCCGCCGGTACGTGCAGCGCCTCCGGTCCTCCTGCGGCGTCCACCTCACTTCAGGGCGCGCTGCTTTACTGGCGAGAAGGGCACGTGATCGCCGCGCGGCCCGCTTGCAGTTCGGCCGCGCCGCTGCTCAGCGTCTCTCTTCAGGCCCGATTCTTGGGGCGGGAATCCCTAATGTAGACCGTATTACGGGTGTTGTCGTGATTCTGACCGGGGTATCTTGTGGGGGTGTCCCCCGGGGCAGGAGCTCCGGGTCAGCCCCCTTCTTCATCGGCGCCGGAACCCCGGGAAATCTCCCTTTTCCTCTTCTTGAGGGAAACCCCCGACGCAGCCAGGAACGCGGACAGAAAAAAGGCCGGACTGGGCCCCACAGGTGAATAGGGGAAACCCCGGGGGGCCCCTGGCATGGCAGACCTGGATTGTTTTTTTAAAGCATATACATTCTACGAAGAGGCAAAAAAAACAAAAAGAAAAGTGTGGAGGGATCTTTTAGTCATTTATAGTAGCTAAATTAAACGCCACCGGTGGGCCCAAAAAAACACGCATGGAGTCCCCAAACTCTCAACTCCACCTGTGGGCCCAAGGCGCTCCAGTCCAACGCTGGCTAGAAATGTCGCTGCAGAGAAATGGAGCTGACTGCTGCCTGCAGGTTTCTCTTCGGCGCATGTAAGAGTCTGTGCAGTGCAGGCGTCCTCAAACGGCGGCCCTCCAGCTGTTGGGAAACTACAACTCTACAACTTTTGTTGTGGCACACCCCGAGGTGCTGGGCAGCCCGCCTCGTCTGTTAGTATGGGCGTCACTAAGAGGCTGCAAGCCGGCACGGTGCACCACATGTTTGCACCCTTATGTATTGCTTTATCTATATGTAATTGTAATACCGGCAGCCACCCCCCTCATGCCCGGAGGGACGTGTGAGTGGTTGTAAAGTGGTATTTTTTGGCATTTTTGCAGTGTTCTCCATGCATTAACGGGGTTCTTTCCTGATCTGGTGTGAACAAGGTAGGCTATGGGAAATTTTATCATTTGGGCAGTGATTCTCAACCAGTTGGACCAAACAGGTCAAGTTTTCTGTCTTCTTAGCATTGCACAGGTGATATCATTATGGTCAGTGCATTCTGCAAAGGTGATATCATTATGGTCAGTGCATTTTTGCAAGGTGATATCATTAGGTCCCGTGCATTCTGCAAGTGATATAATTATGGTCAGTGCAGTCTGCACAGGTGATATCATTATGGGCAGTGCATTCTGCAAAGGTAAAATCATTATGGTCAGTGCATTTTTCACAGGTGATATCATTATTTATCAGTGCATTCTGCAAAGGTGATAGCATTATGGGTCAGTGCATTTTGCACAGGGATATCATTTATGGTCAGTGCATTCTGCACAGGTGATACATATGTCATGCATTCTGCAAGGTGATAGCATTATGGTCAGTGCATTCTGCACAGGTGATACCCTTATGGTAGTGCATTCTGCACAGGTGATACTTTGGTAGTGCATTCTGCACAGGTGAATCATTATGATCCCGTGCATTCTTGCACAGGTGATTCATTAGGGCAGTGCATCTGCACAGTGATCATTATGGCAAATGATCTGCAAAAGGTGATATCATTATGGTCAGTACTGCACAGCTGATTATGGTCGTGCATTCTGCAAGGGGATATCATTATGGTCATGCATTCTGCAAAGGTGATATCATTATGGGCAGTGCATTCTGCACAGGTGATCATTATGGTCAGTGCATTCTGCAAAGGGGATATCATTATTGGTCAGTGCATTCTGCACCCGGTGATATATTATTGTCAGTGCATCTTGGGAGATCCTGAAAACATGACCTGTTGGTGGGTCCTGAGGACTGGAGTTGAGAAACACTGATTTAATTGTTCCCTTAACAATGGGATCTATGAGTTGTTATTCAGCAATCAGATGCACTGTCCCTGTTTTCCCAGGAAGCATATAAGGCTTTGAGATGGGCCCGCTCCTGGGCTCGTTTAGTCAGGGATTGAGCTGTGAACAGGGCCCACAATGGTGGTGTTTGAAACTCAACTCCAATCATGCAGTTATTCATCTATAACGTGGAAATGAGGGGTTGTAGTTTCCCAAAAAAACTGGAGGGCCGCCCCTTTAGGATGCCTG